>JALPQD010000143.1:0-229284 GCA_023101885.1 Typhlomys cinereus
CCCCCTTCCCATTCCCTGGAGCATACTTTTGTGTGCGTGCCAAACTTCCCCTGAGTCCTCCACTCCAGAGGTGTAAGGACTCAGTGGCATTACGCAGAGCCCTTTCTTGGGCTCCCGTTTAGTATGGGAACACTATTGCTGCTCTTAATCCTTACCTCTAAGGATGCTTGTGCCTGTGATCCTTGCTAGACTCTCCGGATCATTCACATGTCAGTCGTTGCACAGGCCATGCAAAGTCCAGTTATGGCTACTGCGACCCTACCATTGTGCGGAGTATCTTCCATATAGTTGCTCTTCTTCCCTTCTTTTGGCTCTTACAATCTTGTCTCACTAGTCTTCCGCAAATTTCCCTGAGCTTTGGGTGGGGAGAGATTTGGCTGGTTTGGTTCCAGGTGATTAATGGAGGTTCTCTGATATTCTGAAGTACGGTTTGTTGTTGTAGTGGGTTTTGCTGTTCCTGCACCACCCTTGGCTCCATCCTGATTTGCATCGGAGGTCACCTCCTAACCAAAGGCAAAGTCTGTTTAAATGAAATCTTATTACAAGAGTAGATTCAAAGGCAGATGGAGTAGGAATAGGAGACCACAGTGAGGGGGGTTCAGTTCTCCCATTTGCAGGTGGTCACCATCTATCTTCCAGACTCTATACTCTCATTGATTGGTGAGATCAAACCCCCTCAGTCGCAAGTGACCAGAATGATCTAAGCTCAGAGCAATGAAGTGGAAATGTGATCTGATATCGTCTTTGGGTCTTCACCTAAATGAGTGCTCACACTCCTATTCACCCTTATACATTCATGTACGCATGCAAACACTCCAACACATGTAAGAAAATAAACACAACTCAGATATTCAAATTTATATCCTTTTTGGTAATTACAGAGGACTTGTATGTGCTTCCTATTGAATCTGATTAAATAAATAGTGATAAATGTGTGACTGTTTGGTGGACATATAAGCTATTGTCATTTCTCAATTACAGATATCTTTCAGAACCAATAAATCCCAGTATTGATCTGATAAAACAAAGCTTCGAAATAACTTACAAAAGATGTGAAAATATCATAAATTCACTATATTTATGCATGCCACTCTAGAAGAATAAAAACTTAAGTTAAAAATGTGATTAAGCTTTCTCACCCTCAGACCCTCCACAAACGTTTGTATTCTGATTATTGGGCAAAAAATACAGTTCTGACAGTATTCAGTTCTGATTATTGGCAGGAAATATAGCTCTGACCAAATACAGTTTCTTTTGATGAGGTACTTTTCATCCAATTCTCACGAAGCTAAAAATCTATGTTTACATGGAAAATACAAACATGGTGCATGGGAAGTTCCTTGGTATTTTCCACCACAGCATAGACCGATTGCATTCGAAATATGATTGAATGGAGGGGAGATGTTTATGTCTGGAATATTGAGGTTAAATTTGATAGTTCTATGGTTACATATAGCATGCCTAAGAGCTGGAATTGGAAATATTAATCATGTGTTCCATATTGTTTTCTTAACTTTCCTTCTTCTGATTTAGGAATGTGTGGAACATTGGTTTCTTCCCTCTGTCCCCCCCCAACTAGACATGTGTAACCTAAGTGTGCTTTGGTCAATGATGGAAACATTCAAGAACATCTTTGCCTCATATGAAAATTATTCCAAATTGTTATATGGAAATATTGTACACAGGTTGTTGTTTTTTTTTTTTTTTTTTTTTTTGTAGCCATGGGATGAATATCTGGTAGCACTGGATTGTAAACTCTTTTCTTTCTTTGCCCCATGTGTTAAATTAATATTGTTTCATGAAACCTCCAAGAAATGAAATTTTCTTGCCTCTGTTAAAAGAATTATGGCATTGTACATGTACCTAGAATCAGATTCTCTAAAGGTTTTATATCTCTGTATGGTTCTGTAATCCATTTGGTTATTACAATATTTATTGATAGCAGTTATCTTGAGGTTTGAGGCCTGGATGTCTTAAAGCAGACAATTACATAGTCATACACAACACCGAAGTGCAGTTTACCTTGTTCAGCCAATGTAAAATATTTTCACTGTCCTCAATATTTTTTCTTAATAATAAATTAAATACGCTGATTCTCATTGTAATACTGACACATTTTTGTTTGTACTTATAGGAGTTGCTGCAGTACTAATGGCTATCCTAACCTAGAAATGGTGAGATTAAAACTTTTCAAATTACCGGAACACTAGTTTATTTGAAATTGAAGTTTTAGGATCCTTTTATTTTTTTTTAATTTTTTTTTTAATTTTCACTGAAATCTAATCAAACTTCGTTAAGTGGATTGTGACAAGATTTCAAATGATAGAAAAATAACATTTTAACATTTGGCCATCAACTTAAGAAAATGGTTTGCTATATAAATTTTTGCAATTTTTTTTTTTTTTAGCTATTAGATGTCTTTATTCCAAGCTTCTCTCATCTTTTTTTTTATTTCGCTCATACAAACTTATTAGGTACACCCAGTTCCCTCCCTCCCTCCTCCTCTCCCCCTCCCCCCCCCCCGTACCCCCTGCTCCCCCTCCCCCACCCCTCTCCCTCCCCATCTCCCAGTGCCTCCCACCCCAATTCCCAGAGAGTCCTTTCTTGTGCATGTCTGATTTTCCTAAATTTTAAGCATACGAAGATAATGGCATGGTGGCACAAGTCTGAAATCTCAGTTTGGAAAACAAAACATACAGATCTAGAGAGCAATGACTAAGTTGAATGTAGTGCATTCAAGTCCAAACTATTTAAAATCCCAATAAGAAATATTAGGAATAGTAAATGAGGAGTAATTAAGAAAAAAAACCATATTTCCCTTTAAGTAAAACATTAAATAAGACGGGCTTGAGAGATAGCTCAGGGTTTAAGTCTCTGACTTGCAAGCAGAGCGTCCTGAGTTCAGATTCCAGGTCCTGTGTAAAATATGCCAGGCATAAATGGTGGAGGCCTGCACTTCCGGCCATGGTGGGTGGAGCGTGGGAATCCCAGAGCCAATCCAGAAGGAGGTAGAAACCATCCGGGATGATTGCTGAAGTCACCCTTGGTCCTCCACAGGGACACATGTGCTCTCTGATATACAAACACACACAAACCTCATCTCAAGGGAAGCCATGACAAAAAATTCAATGTATAGAACATTCTTTTGTTCTCTTTAGTTTTACTGCTTTTTACGATGGTGTGATCAACAGAAAATGGAATGACGTTTTCTTTGGTGGGAAATTTTGTTATCTTTACAAAAACAGCAACATGTTGAGCAATTTCCCTTTTTTGTCTGCAAATTAATTTAAAATAGTTTCTTGTTTCTTCTTCGTTTTACACATACATATATATATATATGTATATATGAGCATCATGAAGCTGAAAAACTTAGATCCTCACAGACTCAAAAATGAGGACAAATGACAATATCAACATTGTAAACTTTCAAAGATTGACATGGTAACTCTTATCTTTATTTGATTGATAATATTTACCATGAACATGTACATTTTTGAAGCAGAAATAAGGTTTCTTCTAATCTTTCTAAACTGGGCTTCAAGAGAATGGGAGAAGAATCCCTCATGTGAAATTTTAAAGTTCAAACCATCTTTGATATAATTACAAAGTTTTCCTGGCTGCATGGACTAAAGATATGTGCTTGGAATGTGGCATTGTAGAAAATGTTCAGCTAAGTGTCATTACTTAGCACAAAAGATATTTCCTTTCTCATCAAAAGAAATACAGATTTATTAGCTAATTTGTAAGGTTGGTCAACATTAATATTACACATGCTTTATAAAAATGTCTATTATTACTTCTTTTTATTAATTGATTTGTTTTTTCCCTGTCATAAAAGCTTAACAGGCACTCACAATCCCCTGCCACACTCCACTCCTCCTAGTCCCCCTTGTACCCTTCCCTCCTTTTCTCCTTCCTTTCATCCCCCTCCTCCCTTTCTCCCAGCGCCCCTTCTCCCCCCGCCCCCATTCCCAGGGGCATCCTTTGTGTGACTGTCAAACTTCCCTCTGATTCCTTCACTCTAGTGATGTGTAAGGACTCAGAGCCTCTTTTTGGGCTCCCCTTTAGTGTGGGAACACTATTATGGCTGTTAATCCCTTGCCTCTAAGGATCTTACTGCCTGCGAGCCATGCTAGACTTGGGGGGGTCATTGTTGATATGTCAGTCATTGCGCAGGTCATGCAAAGTCCAGTTAGGGCTACTGCGGCCATAACTTGTATGAAGTATCTTGAGTATGATTGTTCTTCCCCTTATTTAGGCTCTTATAATCGTACCGCCTGTCTTCTGCAAATTTCCCTCAGATTTAGGATGTGGAGAGATTTGGCTAGTCTGGTTCCTCCTGGTGATTAATGTAGGGTCCTGACGTGCTGAATTATGGTTTGTTGTTGTTTTCAGTTTTGCTGTTCCTGCACCACCCTTGTCTCCATCCTGATTGGTATTGGAGGCCACCTCCTAACAAAAGAGAAAAGGCTGTTAACATGAAATCTCACTATAAGAGTAGATTCAAAGGTAGATGGAATAGGAGTAGGTGACCGCAGTGAGTGGGGATCAGTCTCCCAGTTGCAGGACAGTTACCATCTCTCTACTAGACTCTATACTCTCCATGACTGGTAAGATCAGACCCCCTCAGTCTCAAGTGACCAGGAGGGAAAGTGCGTGAGCTTCACCAGATATCTTGCTACTTACTTGCAATACTTGATGGTGACGTATGTTCTCTACTGTAGCATGATCACTTCTCTCTTTATTTCTGGAGGGGGCCCTTATTCCCCTTCCCTCCTATTTATAATTTGGCAATTACTGTAGGTATTACAGAGATTTAATTTGGATATGTCACTAAGTGGGTTTGGTACTATTAGGGTACATGTGGTGCTTTGATCTGTGTCTGGGATACTTCACTCAATTTAATGTTTTCCGATTCCATCCATTTCCCAACAAATTTCATTAATGCAGCTTTTTTATGGCTAAGTATTATCCCATTGTATAAATGTACCACATTTTCCTTATCCACTCGTCAATTGTTGGGCATTGGGTTGAGTCCATGACTTTGCTATTGTAAATAGTGGTGCTATGAACACGGTTGTGCTTGTTTCATTGAGGTGAATTTTTGCTTTATGGGGGATTATTCCCAGAAGTGGAAGAGCAGGGTCATATGGCAATTCGATCTTTAACTTTTTAAAAAATCGTCAGACTGATCTCCAGAGTGGTTGTGTGAGCCTGCATTCCCTTCTCTCCACATCCTCTCTATCATTTGGTGGTGTTTGTATTGTGAATTTTTGCCATCCTGACTGGGGTGAGATGATATCTTAGGGAAATTTGATTTGCATTCCCTGATGGCTATGGATGTGGAACAATTTTTAAGACATTTGTTAGACATTTCAATTTTGTCCCTGGAAAGGTTTCTTTGAGTTCCCAGGCTCATTTTTATTTTGTAACCTGTCAACCCGATGAACTTCTATATTAGTTCCCGTAGTTTTCTGGTGGAATTTTTGATCACTCAGTTATATGATCATGTCATCTGCAAATAGAGATAACGTGACTTCTTCCTTGCTGATTTGAATCCCTTTCATCTCCCTCTCTTGTCTTATGGCTCCAGCTAAGACTTCAAGTACAATATTGAATAGAATCGGTGAGAGTGGATAGCCTTGTCAAGTTCCTGATCGAATCAGGAATGCTTCAAGTTTTTCCCCATTGAGTATAATCCTTGCTATTGGCTTGTTGTATACAGCTTTTATTTTGCTGATAAAGGCTCCTTCCATTCCAATTGTCTCTAGGGTTTTGATCGTAAAAGGAGGTTGGATCTTGTCAAATGCTTTTTCTCTGCATCAACCCAGAGTATCATGTGCTCTTGGACTTTGGATTGTTTTATATGGGAAATTACATTTATTGATTTGCATATGTTGAACCAAACTGGTATGCCTGGGATAAAGACTAGTTGATCATAGTGAATGTTTTTTTTTTTTGATGTTTTTTTTCAGTTTGCTAAGATTTGGAGATCGTTGCATCTGTTTTCATTAAAGCAATTGGCCTACAGTTTTCTTTTATTATTATCACTATTATTTACTATTTTATACAATTGTGCATGTGTGCGTGTGTGCATGTGTGCGTGTCCGCACGAGCGCGCGCGGTGTGTATGTGTGTATGCATCTTTCTGTATCTCTTGTGATTTTTTTTTGTTTTGAAGTACACTTTGTCAGATACCATAATAGCTGCCCTTGTCTGCTTCCTGGTTCCATTAGCTTGAAGAATTTATGACCAGCCTTTTACTTTTGTATTGTGACTATCTTTTGTGGTGGAATGTGTTTCCTGAAGGCAGAAGATGGATGGGTTGTGATTTCTAATACAAGTTTGTAATCTGTGTCTTTTGATTAGTGCATTAATTCCATTGACATTTAGTGTTTATTATGGAGGGATTACTTTTAATTTCGGACATTTTTGTGTTTAGCGGCATTCATAAGTGTATCATTTGGCTTGTAGACTTTGGTGGTATTATACTTCCCTTCTGTCCTCCTGGATATGCTTGTTCTTTTCTTCAAGCTTGAGTATCATTTCTAGCATTTTTTGAAGGCCTAGTTTGGTGGACATGTAAGCCTTCAAATTGTCTTTGTGCTGGAAAATTTTTCTTTCCCCCTTGATCATGACTAACAGTTTTGCCGGGTATATCAGCCTGGGTTGACATTTTTGCTTCTTCAATTCTCAAAGTACGTCTCTCCAAGTTGTTCTTGCTTTTACTGTTTCCATTGAAAAGTCTTTTATTATTTTAATAGGTTTAGATTTTAAAGTGACTTTTTTTTTTCCTTGAGGCTGTTAGCACGTTTTCTTGTCTTTGTCTTCTATGTGGAGTCTTTTGATTGTTATTTGGCATGGTCAGTTTCTCTTTTGGTCATATCTGTTCAGGGTGTGGACTGCCTCATGTATTGAGATCGGACTCTCTTTCTCATTTTTTTTAAATTTTTAATTATTTATTCAATTGTGCATGTATGCGTGTGTTCGTGTGTTCGTGTGTGTGTGCGTGTGAGTGTGTGTGTGTGTGTTGTGTGTGTATGTGTGTCTGAAGAACCACGGACGAATTCAGGAACCACCATGGACCGCCTCCACCTCCTCCTTGTTTACTCGGCCTGGGATTCACGGGCTCCGCCCACCAGGACCAGAAACTCAGGCCGCCCCCGCTTCTGCCGGGCGTCTATACGTGGGGCCTGGGATCCGAACTCAGGACCTTCTGCTTGCAGGCAGAGGCTTCACCCCTGAGCCACCTCTCCAGCCCCACGGACTCTCTTTCTTTAGATGAGGAAAGTTTTCCCTTATGGTAATTTGAATACTTTCCTCATGTATGGCGTTTTGGGATTTTATTCTGGTATTCCATGAATGGACATGTTAGGCTTCTTCAAGGTGTCACATAACTCTTGCATATTCCTCTCAAGTTATCTTTTTGGCTTTAACGACCTCTTCTCTAGAGCTGGTTAGTTGCTTCACTTCGCCCGCAACATCTGATATTCTATTTTCTGCTTCATTAGTTCTGCTGATAAGACTCTCTGTTGAGTTCTGGGTGGAAGATAACATGTCTTTTAGTTCAACTTTAAACTCTGCTCTATGCCGGTTTTTGTTTCTTCCACTGTTTTTCTCTCTCCTACAAGTGCTTGTTTTGTTCCTTTTCAAAGTGTTTGATGCTGCTATTAACCCCTCCCGATTTCTTTTTTCATAGTATTGATCATAGTAAGGATCACATTTGAAAATCATTATCTCGGGTGTGGCTTTCTTGGCTATTTTCTGTGATTTTTTTTTTGAGTGGATCTATCACTATTCTTTTGGTAGGAGATTTGTTGTCTTGGTTTTTGTTTCTCATGGATATGCGGTCTGACCAGGGCATTGCTGTTTTATTTCTTAAGACATTCTTTCAGTTTCTGTGTGTTTTTGACTGAACTGAATTAGATGCTATTATTACTCTTGAGCAGTTATTAGTAGAGTTTGTCTTGGAGCTGGGTAGGCTTGTCTGGTATTGGTGTTATTTCTCGATGAGGCTATTAGACTGTTAGTATATCAAGTAAATCAGGTTTAGTAGACAGGGAGTAAAGATTAGTATGGTAGTGCACGTTTTTGGTTTACTACCCTTAGTGATGTGTGAGGGTGTGAATGGGTAAAGTCCCTGAAGTTGTATGCATTTTGGTTGTGGCTATATGGAAAAAATTAACCTGCAGTGAGTAATACTTGAAAGGAACAAGATGGTAAAGGGGTTTACTATATTTGAGCTGGATTGAAGACTCTCTCCCATGTGATGGATGATTTTTGAGGCCTTCAGAGTACGGCGTTTGTCCCTTAGAGATTGTCTTGGTCTTTTCTGGGACTCAGTTTGAATTCTGAGGAGCAGGGAATCCGCCCAGGTTTGGTTGGGGGAGAGAGAGTGTGTCTACTTTGTGGTTAAGATCACCTGGGACCTGGGGAGTGGCCTAGGGGCCTTTCCCAGTGGCAGAGAGATTGGTTGCCCCTCTTGCTGGCTGGTGGGATGGGCGGGTGTCCTGGGGCCTGGGGCGTGGTCTAGGGGCCTTACCTGAGGAGCAGGGAGTCTGCCCTGTCCGGGTTCAGGGCAGAGAGTAATTATTAATTTTAAGAACAACATGCATATGTAAACACCCAGGAGAACTTGTGACAGTTTCATGTTGAAGAACTGGATGTGTACAAAATAGTACAGATTCTCTATTTCATTGAGTTAGAGTTCAAGAACTTTCAGGGGACCCACTAGGTGACTTGGTGGATAAAAGTGCTTATGGTACAAGCTGGTGACCTGCATGTGGTTCCCAGAACACCCAGGATGGAAGGACAAAAATGAACACTGGCTTCCACATGTGTGCTGTGGCAGAGAGCGAGCGAGAGAAAGCGAATAAATGTGTAAATTAAAATTATAAAATTTAAAATGTCAGAAATTACTGAGGATAAAATCTTGACTTATGATTGAAAATATCTTTTCCTGGAATTTAAAATGTCTCTTTTAGAGAATACCCTACTTCTTCAATTCTGAAGGAGAAAAACACAAAATTTCAACAAGATCATATTTCATTGCATTATGTAATTAAACTGAAAAGTTTTCCTACATATTCCATTCTTAATTATCATTTTGAAAATGACAGCATTTTAAGTACAAGAACTCTAACTTAGATAAAATTGTATTTTTAAGGATTATTTTTATTTGGTATTTGTGTATGCACGTGTGAGTGTTTGTGTGTGTCAAAGGGTACTGTACGTTCCTGTGGAAGACCAAGGGAGACATCTGGAATTATCTTGGATTGCTTCTACCTCCTTCTTGCTTCACTCTGGAATCTCCCAGGCTCTGCCACCAGGTGCACAAGTGCAGGCCAACTGCCATTTCGACCATGAGACCTCAAATCTGAACTCAGGACCTTCTGTTTGCAAGTACCTTCAGCTTGCAAGGCAGACTCTTAACCACCCTGGCAGCTGTGTTTTAAATCTGTAAGTTGGAGGTAAGTCATCATGTCCTCTCCCCAAAGCTATCACCCTTGATGACCTCCTTGCTTTCAGTGTCCTCATAATGGTGTCACCACACCCTGAGGATTGCGTCCTCCCCTCCTGACCTGGTACTGTTGCCCACTAAGACTGCCCAGCTTCCAGTCAGGCATAGCTTTATAGGGGGCTATGGCTGAGGCTGACCTTGACCTTCAGATCCTCTGGCCTCTTGCACCCCCCTGCTCATATTGCAGGCCTCTTCCAGTCCCCCTGGTTTTATACCACTCTAGCAGTGATTTGAGGATTTCATTGGGCCTAAGCAAGCGATCTCTACCCACTAAACCAGACCCCAGTTGCTCAGGACCAGGCATTTGCCCGGTAAGTGAAGCGGACGCCTTTGTTCTTCTGAGAACACGTTAAGTTTATTGCGCACGACAGTCAAAACGATGAAGAGAAGAAAGGAAATCAAACAAACTAGGGGAGCTCTGGGAAGTGCCAGCGGGGCCCCTGGCACCTCAGTGCGGTGAGGAGAGTCCCGGTTCATTCCTTGGCGCTGTGGTTCAGGGTGAACTTGTCCAAGAGGTACTCAGCCATGCCGTTTTCTGGGGCCTTCATGCGGCGCAGGTCGGTCAGGTGGTTGGCCATCTCTTTGATGTCTTCCGCTTGCTGCGGCATAAAGTGGCGGTTCAGGAAGTCGCCCAGGTGGGCGTCGCCCTTCTCGGCAGCCAGCTTGTGCAGGCTCAGGAGGCTCTGGCCGAGGGATCTCTCCAGGTGGAAGGCGCGCTCCATGCACTGCAGGCCGCTGCTCCAGACGCTGAGGTCGGGCGCGGGGACATCGAGGAAGGTGACGCTCCCGCCGCGCTGGTTCTGCATCAGTAGGAGCTTCTGGGCGTTCTCCTTCCACCCGTGGGACTTGCGCAGGAAGAAGTGCTTGAAGTTCTTCAAGGCCACGTCGTCGCGGTCGCAGTTGCAGGCCAAGGACAGGTAGACGTAGGAGGCGTGAAGCTGCAGGTGGACGAGGTTGTTGACGGCCTCCTCGCACTCGCGTGGGTAGTTCACTCGCACTCGGGAGGGTCCAGTGGCCATGGTGGGCAGGCAGCAGCGAACGTGGGCAAGACGGGCCCTGGCTCACAGAGACACCCAGCAGGGAGAGCAGCCCCGAGACCAGCTGTAGTCTGAGGCAGTGTGACGCGAATCCGGAGCGCCACCGGAAGTCAGCCATGGCCCCTGCCGAGGGCGCGCCACCGGAAGTCAGCCGTGGCCCCTGCTGATGGCATCATGGCGGCGCCAGGGGTCACAGTGTCAAGGGGCGGGCCATAGGTGCCGGTTTCCATGGCAGCCGAGGTCAGCCTGCAGGGACCGGGTTACACGTCTTCTGGATAAACCCCAGGTTTCACAGGACACCGTCTACGTCATTTAAGCCATCTGTGAGAATAGCATCCAAATGTTAGCCCTTAACATGTCCTCTGACTCTGTTGTTATATTTCTTACTGAGTTTTATTTGAAGCGGAGCTCTCAGTGGTCTCTACTCACACTTTCATATCTTTTCTGGGGGTGGCTTGTAAGGGGTTAGGCTCAAGGGTCAGGGCTAAACATGAATCCTGAGTACCACCAAGAAACTCAGTAACTCTGTGCTGACCTTCAGACCTATACATTTTTTTTCTATTTATTGATTTTTCCCAATCATACAAGCTTAATAGGCACCCTGTTCTCCACCCTCCCTCTACCCCTCCCCACTTCCCCTTTCACCCTCCGCACCTTTTCCCCTTCCTTTCACCCCCTCCCTCATCTTCTCTCAGTGCCTCCCCCTTCCCCTTCCCATTCCCTGGAGCATACTTTTGTGTGCGTGCCAAACTTCCCCTGAGTCCTCCACTCCAGAGGTGTAAGGACTCAGTGGCATTACGCAGAGCCCTTTCTTGGGCTCCCGTTTAGTATGGGAACACTATTGCTGCTCTTAATCCCTTACCTCTAAGGATGCTTGTGCCTGTGATCCTTGCTAGACTCTCCGGATCATTCACATGTCAGTCGTTGCACAGGCCATGCAAAGTCCAGTTATGGCTACTGCGACCCTACCTTGTGCGGAGTATCTTCCATATAGTTGCTCTTCCCCTTCTTTTGGCTCTTACAATCTTGTCTCACTAGTCTTCCGCAAATTTCCCTGAGCTTTAGGGTGGGGAGAGATTTGGCTGGTTTGGTTCCAGGTGATTAATGGAGGTTCTCTGATATTCTGAAGTACGGTTTGTTGTTGTATTGGGTTTTGCTGTTCCTGCACCACCCTTGGCTCCATCCTGATTTGCATCGGAGGTCACCTCCTAACCAAAGGCAAAAGTCTGTTTAAATGAAATCTTATTACAAGAGTAGATTCAAAGGCAGATGGAGTAGGAATAGGAGACCACAGTGAGGGGGGTGTCAGTCTCCCATTTGCAGGTGGTCACCATCTATCTTCCAGACTCTATACTCTCATTGATTGGTGAGATCAAACCCCCTCAGTCGCAAGTGACCAGAATGATCTAAGCTCAGAGCAATGAAGTGGAAATGTGATCTGATATCGTCTTTGGGTCTTCACCTAAATGAGTGCTCACACTCCTATTCACCCTTATACATTCATGTACGCATGCAAACACTCCAACACATGTAAGAAAATAAACACAACTCAGATATTCAAATTTATATCCTTTTTGGTAATTACAGAGGACTTGTATGTGCTTCCTATTGAATCTGATTAAATAAATAGTGATAAATGTGTGACTGTTTGGTGGACATATAAGCTATTGTCATTTCTCAATTACAGATATCTTTCAAAACCAACAAATCCCAGTATTGATCTGATAAAACAAAGCTTCGAAAATAACTTACAAAAGATGTGAAAATATCATAAATTCACTATATTTATGCATGCCACTCTAGAAGAATAAAAACTTAAGTTAAAAATGTGATTAAGCTTTCTCACCCTCAGACCCTCCACAAACGTTTGTATTTCTGATTATTGGCAAAAAATACAGTTCTGACAGTATTCAGTTTCTGATTATTGGCAGGAAATATAGCTCTGACCAAATACAGTTTCTTTTGATGAGGTACTTTTCATCCAATTCTCACGAAGCTAAAAATCTATGTTTACATGGAAAATACAAACATGGTGCATGGGAAGTTCCTTGGTATTTTCCACCCAGCATAGACCGATTGCATTCGAAATATGATTGAATGGAGGGGAGATGTTTATGTCTGGAATATTGAGGTTAAATTTGATAGTTCTATGGTTACATATAGCATGCCTAAGAGCTGGAATTGGAAATATTAATCATGTGTTCCATATTGTTTTCTTAACTTTCCTTCTTCTGATTTAGGAATGTGTGGAACATTGGTTTCTCCCTCTGTCCCCCAACTAGACATGTGTAAATACCTAAGTGTGCTTTGGTCAATGATGGAAACATTCAAGAACATCTTTGCCTCATATGAAATATTATTCCAAATTGTTATATGGAAATATTGTACACAGGTTTTTTTTTTTTTTTTTTTTTTTCTTGTAGCCATGGGATGAATATCTGGTAGCACTGGATTGTAAACTCTTTTCTTCTTTGCCCCATGTGTTAAATTAATATTGTTTCATGAAACCTCCAAGAAATGAAATTTTCTTGCCTCTGTTAAAAGAATTATGGCATTGTACATGTACCTAGAATCAGATTCTCTAAAGGTTTTATTATCTCTGTATGGTTCTGTAATCCATTTGGTTATTACAATATTTATTGATAGCAGTTATCATTGAGGTTTGAGGCCTGGATGTCTTAAAGCAGACAATTACATAGTCATACACAACACCGAAGTGCAGTTTACCTTGTTACAGCCAATGTAAAATATTTTCACTGTCCTCAATATTTTTCTTAATAATAAATTAAATACGCTGATTCTCATTGTAATACTGACACATTTTTGTTTGTACTTATAGGAGTTGCTGCAAGTACTAATGGCTATCCTAACCTAGAAATGGTGAGATTAAAACTTTTCAAATTACCGGAACACTAGTTTATTTGAAATTGAAGTTTTAGGATCCTTTTATTTTTTTTTAATTTTTTTTTTAATTTTCACTGAAATCTAATCAAACTTCGTTAAGTGGATTGTGACAAGATTTCAAATGATATGAAAAATAACATTTTAACATTTGGCCATCAACTTAAGAAAATGGTTTGCTATATAAATTTTTGCAATTTTTTTTTTTTAGCTATTAGATGTCTTTATTCCAAGCTTCTCTCATCTTTTTTTTTTATTTCTCTCATACAAACTTATTAGGTACACCAGTTCCCTCCCTCCCTCCTCCTCTCCCCCCTCCCCCCCCCCCCGTACCCCCTGCTCCCCCTCCCCACCCCTCTCCCTCCCCATCTCCCAGTGCCTCCCACCCCAATTCCCAGAGAGTCCTTTCTTGTGCATGTCTGATTTTCCTCTAAATTTTAAGCATACGAAGATAATGGCATGGTGGCACAAGTCTGAAATCTCAGTTTGGAAAACAAAACATACAGATCTAGAGAGCAATGACTAAGTTGAATGTAGTGCATTCAAGTCCAAACTATTTAAAATCCCAATAAGAAAATATTAGGAATAGTAAATGAGGAGTAATTAAGAAAAAAAACCATATTTCCCTTTAAGTAAAACATTAAATAAGACAGGGCTTGAGAGATAGCTCAGGGTTTAAGTCTCTGACTTGCAAGCAGAGCGTCCTGAGTTCAGATTCCAGGTCCTGTGTAAAATATGCCAGGCATAAATGGTGGAGGCCTGCACTTCCGGCCATGGTGGGTGGAGCGTGGGAATCCCAGAGCCAATCCAGAAGGAGGTAGAAACCATCCGGGATGATTGCTGAAGTCACCCTTGGTCCTCCACAGGGACACATGTGCTCTCTGATATACAAACACACACAAACCTCATCTCAAGGGAAGCCATGACAAAAATTCAATGTATAGAACATTCTTTTGTTCTCTTTAGTTTTACTGCTTTTTACGATGGTGTGATCAACAGAAAATGGAATGACGTTTTCTTTGGTGGGAAATTTTGTTATCTTTACAAAAACAGCAACATGTTGAGCAATTTCCCTTTTTTGTCTGCAAATTAATTTAAAATAGTTTCTTGTTTTCTTCGTTTTATACATACATATATATATATATATATATATATGTATATATGAGCATCATGAAGCTGAAAAACTTAGATCCTCACAGACTCAAAAATGAGGACAAATGACAATATCAACATTGTAAACTTTCAAAGATTGACATGGTAACTCTTATCTTTATTTGATTGATAATATTTACCATGAACATGTACATTTTTGAAGCAGAAATAAGGTTTCTTCTAATCTTTCTAAACTGGGCTTCAAGAGAATGGGAGAAGAATCCCTCATGTGAAATTTTAAAGTTCAAACCATCTTTGATATAATATACAAAGTTTTCCTGGCTGCATGGACTAAAGATATGTGCTTGGAATGTGGCATTGTAGAAAATGTTCAGCTAAGTGTCATTACTTAGCACAAAAGATATTTCCTTTCTCATCAAAAGAAATACAGATTTATTAGCTAATTTGTAAGGTTGGTCAACATTAATATTACACATGCTTTATAAAAATGTCTATTATTACTTCTTTTTATTAATTGATTTGTTTTTTCCCTGTCATAAAAGCTTAACAGGCACTCACATCCCCTGCCACACTCCACTCCTCCCTAGTCCCCCTTGTACCCTTCCCTCCTTTTCTCCTTCCTTTCATCCCCCTCCTCCCTTTCTCCCAGCGCCCCTTCTCCCCCCGCCCCCCATTCCCAGGGGCATCCTTTTGTGTGACTGTCAAACTTCCCTCTGATTCCTTCACTCTAGTGATGTGTAAGGACTCAGAGCCTCTTTTTGGGCTCCCCTTTAGTGTGGGAACACTATTATGGCTGTTAATCCCTTGCCTCTAAGGATCTTACTGCCTGCGAGCCATGCTAGACTTGGGGGGGTCATTGTTGATATGTCAGTCATTGCGCAGGTCATGCAAAGTCCAGTTAGGGCTACTGCGGCCATAACTTGTATGAAGTATCTTGAGTATGATTGTTCTTCCCCTTATTTAGGCTCTTATAATCGTACCGCCTGTCTTCTGCAAATTTCCCTCAGATTTAGGATGTGGAGAGATTTGGCTAGTCTGGTTCCTCCTGGTGATTAATGTAGGGTCTCTGACGTGCTGAATTATGGTTTGTTGTTGTTTTCAGTTTTGCTGTTCCTGCACCACCCTTGTCTCCATCCTGATTGGTATTGGAGGCCACCTCCTAACAAAAGAGAAAAGGCTGTTAACATGAAATCTCACTATAAGAGTAGATTCAAAGGTAGATGGAATAGGAGTAGGTGACCGCAGTGAGTGGGGGATCAGTCTCCCAGTTGCAGGACAGTTACCATCTCTCTACTAGACTCTATACTCTCCATGACTGGTAAGATCAGACCCCCTCAGTCTCAAGTGACCAGGAGGGAAAGTGCGTGAGCTTCACCAGATATCTTGCTACTTACTTGCAATACTTGATGGTGACGTATGTTCTCTACTGTAGCATGATCACTTCTCTCTTTATTTCTGGAGGGGGCCCTTATTCCCCTTCCCTCCTATTTATAATTTTGGCAATTACTGTAGGTATTACAGAGATTTATAATTGGATATGTCACTAAGTGGGTTTGGTACTATTATGGAGTACATGTGGTGCTTGATTTTCTGTGTCTGGGATACTTCACTCAATTTAATGTTTTCCGATTCCATCCATTTCCCAACAAATTTCATTAATGCAGCTTTTTTATGGCTAAGTATTATCCCATTGTATAAATGTACCACATTTTCCTTATCCACTCGTCAATTGTTGGGCATTTGGGTTGAGTCCATGACTTTGCTATTGTAAATAGTGGTGCTATGAACACGGTTGTGCTTGTTTCATTGAGGTGAATTTTTGCTTTATGGGGGATTATTCCCAGAAGTGGAATAGCAGGGTCATATGGCAATTCGATCTTTAACTTTTTAAAAAATCGTCAGACTGATCTCCAGAGTGGTTGTGTGAGCCTGCATTCCCTTCTCTCCACATCCTCTCTATCATTTGGTGGTGTTTGTATTGTGAATTTTTGCCATCCTGACTGGGGTGAGATGATATCTTAGGGAAATTTTGATTTGCATTCCCTGATGGCTATGGATGTGGAACAATTTTTAAGACATTTGTTAGACATTTCAATTTTGTCCCTGGAAAGGTTTCTTTAGAGTTCCCAGGCTCATTTTTATTTTGTAACCTGTCAACCCGATGAACTTCTATATTAGTTCCCGTAGTTTTCTGGTGGAATTTTTGTGATCACTCAGTTATATGATCATGTCATCTGCAAATAGAGATAACGTGACTTCTTCCTTGCTGATTTGAATCCCTTTCATCTCCCTCTCTTGTCTTATGGCTCCAGTTAAGACTTCAAGTACAATATTGAATAGAATCGGTGAGAGTGGATAGCCTTGTCAAGTTCCTGATCGAATCAGGAATGCTTCAAGTTTTTCCCCATTGAGTATAATCCTTGCTATTGGCTTGTTGTATACAGCTTTTATTTTGCTGATAAAGGCTCCTTCCATTCCAATTGTCTCTAGGGTTTTGATCGTAAAAGGAGGTTGGATCTTGTCAAATGCTTTTTCTGCATCAACCCAGAGTATCATGTGCTCTTGGACTTTGGATTGTTTTATATGGGAAATTACATTTATTGATTTGCATATGTTGAACCAAACTGGTATGCCTGGGATAAAGACTAGTTGATCATAGTGAATGTTTTTTTTTTTTTGATGTTTTTTAATTCAGTTTGCTAAGATTTGTGGAGAATCGTTGCATCTGTTTTCATTAAAGCAATTGGCCTACAGTTTTCTTTTATTATTATCACTATTATTTACTATTTTATACAATTGTGCATGTGTGCGTGTGTGCATGTGTGCGTGTCCGCACGAGCGCGCGCGTGTGTGTATGTGTGTATGCATCTTTCTGTATCTCTTGTGATTTTTTTTGTTTTGAAGTACACTTTGTCAGATACCATAATAGCTGCCCTTGTCTGCTTCCTGGTTCCATTAGCTTGAAGAATTTATGACCAGCCTTTTACTTTTGTATTGTGACTATCTTTTGTGGTGGAATGTGTTTCCTGAAGGCAGAAGATGGATGGGTTGTGATTTCTAATACAAGTTTGTAATCTGTGTCTTTTGATTAGTGCATTAATTCCATTGACATTTAGTGTTATTATGGAGGGATTACTTTTAATTTCGGACATTTTTGTGTTTAGCGGCATTCATAAGTGTATCATTTGGCTTGTAGACTTTGGTGGTATTATACTTCCCTTCTGTCCTCCTGGATATGCTTGTTCTTTTCTTCAAGCTTGAGTATCATTTCTAGCATTTTTTGAAGGCCTAGTTTGGTGGACATGTAAGCCTTCAAATTGTCTTTGTGCTGGAAAATTTTTCTTTCCCCCTTGATCATGACTAACAGTTTTGCCGGGTATATCAGCCTGGGTTGACATTTTTGCTTCTTCAATTCTCAAAGTACGTCTCTCCAAGTTGTTCTTGCTTTTACTGTTTCCATTGAAAAGTCTTTTATTATTTTAATAGGTTTAGATTTTAAAGTGACTTTTTTTTTCCTTGAGGCTGTTAGCACGTTTTCTTTGTCTTCTATGTGGAGTCTTTTGATTGTTATTTGGCATGGTCAGTTTCTCTTTTGGTCATATCTGTTCAGGGTGTGGACTGCCTCATGTATTGAGATCGGACTCTCTTTCTCATTTTTTTTAAAATTTTTAATTATTTATTCAATTGTGCATGTATGCGTGTGTTCGTGTGTTCGTGTGTGTGTGCGTGTGAGTGTGTGTGTGTGTGTTTGTGTGTGTATGTGTGTCTGAAGAACCACGGACGAATTCAGGAACCACCATGGACCGCCTCCACCTCCTCCTTGTTTACTCGGCCTGGGATTCACGGGCTCCGCCCACCAGGACCAGAAACTCAGGCCGCCCCCGCTTCTGCCGGGCGTCTATACGTGGGGCCTGGGATCCGAACTCAGGACCTTCTGCTTGCAGGCAGAGGCTTCACCCCTGAGCCACCTCTCCAGCCCCACGGACTCTCTTTCTTTAGATGAGGAAAGTTTTCCCTTATGGTAATTTGAATACTTTCCTCATGTATGGCGTTTTGGGATTTTTATTCTGGTATTCCATGAATGGACATGTTAGGCTTCTTCAAGGTGTCACATAACTCTTGCATATTCCTCTCAAGTTATCTTTTTGGCTTTAACGACCTCTTCTCTAGAGCTGGTTAGTTGCTTCACTTCGCCCGCAACATCTGATATTCTATTTTCTGCTTCATTAGTTCTGCTGATAAGACTCTCTGTTGAGTTCTGGGTGGAAGATAACATGTCTTTTAGTTCAACTTTAAACTCTGCTGGAGATTGTTTTAACTGCTCTATGCCGGTTTTTGTTTCTTCCACTGTTTTTCTCTCTCCTACAAGTGCTTGTTTTGTTCCTTTTCAAAGTGTTTGATGCTGCTATTAACCCCTCCCAGATTTCTTTTTCATAGTATTGATCATAGTAAGGATCACATTTGAAAATCATTATCTCGGGTGTGGCTTTCTTGGCTATTTTCTGTGATTTTTTTTTCTGAGTGGATCTATCACTATTCTTTTGGTAGGAGATTTGTTGTCTTGGTTTTTGTTTCTCATGGATATGCGGTCTGACCAGGGCATTGCTGTTTTATTTCTTAAGACATTCTTTCAGTTTCTGTGTGTTTTTGACTGAACTGAATTAGATGCTATTATTACTCTTGAGCAGTTATTAGTAGAGTTTGTCTTGGAGCTGGGTAGGCTTGTCTGGTATTGGTGTTATTTTCTAGATGAGGCTATTAGACTGTTAGTATATCAATTAAATCAGGTTTAGTAGACAGGGAGTAAAGATTAGTATGGTAGTGCACGTTTTTGGTTTACTACCTTAGTGATGTGTGAGGGTGAATGGTAAAGTCCCTGAAGTTGTATGCATTTTGGTGTGGCTATATGGAAAAATTAAACTGCAGTGAGTAATACTTGAAAGGAACAAGATGGTAAAAGGGGTTTACTTATATTTGAGCTGGATTTGAAGACTCTCTCCCATGTGATGGGATGATTTTTGAGGCCTTCAGATGTACGGCGTTTGTCCCTTAGAGATTGTCTTGGTCTTTCTTTGGACTCAGTTGAATTCTGAGGAGCAGGGAATCCGCCCAGGTTTGGTTGGGGGGAGAGGTGTGTCTACTTTGTGGTTAAGATCACCTGGGACCTGGGGAGTGGCCTAGGGGCCTTTCCCAGTGGCAGAGAAGATTGGTTGCCCCTCTTGCTGGCTGGTGGGATGGGCGGGTGTCCTGGGGCCTGGGGCGTGGTCTAGGGGCCTTACCTGAGGAGCAGGGAGTCTGCCCTGTCCGGGTTCAGGGCAGAGAGTAATTATTAATTTTAAGAACAACATGCATATGTAAACACCCAGGAGAACTTGTGACAGTTTCATGTTGAAGAACTGGATGTGTACAAAATAGTACAGATTCTCTATTTCATTGAGTTAGAGTTCAAAGAACTTTCAGGGGACCCACTAGGTGACTTGGTGGATAAAAGTGCTTATGGTACAAGCTGGTGACCTGCATGTGGTTCCCAGAACACCCAGGATGGAAGGACAAAAATGAACACTGGCTTCCACATGTGTGCTGTGGCAGAGAGCGAGCGAGAGAAAGCGAATAAATGTGTAAATTAAAATTATAAAAATTTAAAATGTCAGAAATTACTGAGGATAAAATCTTGACTTATGATTGAAAATATCTTTTCCTAGAATTTAAAATGTCTCTTTTAGAGAATACCCTACTTCTTCAATTCTGAAGGAGAAAAACACAAAATTTCAACAAGATCATATTTCATTGCATTATGTAATTAAACTGAAAAGTTTTCCTACATATTCCATTCTTAATTATCATTTTGAAAATGACAGCATTTTAAGTACAAGAACTCTAACTTAGATAAAAATTGTATTTTTAAGGATTATTTTTATTTGGTATTTGTGTATGCACGTGTGAGTGTTTGTGTGTGTCAAAGGGTACTGTACGTTCCTGTGGAAGACCAAGGGAGACATCTGGAATTATCTTGGATTGCTTCTACCTCCTTCTTGCTTCACTCTGGAATCTCCCAGGCTCTGCCACCAGGTGCACAAGTGCAGGCCAACTGCCATTTCGACCATGAGACCTCAAATCTGAACTCAGGACCTTCTGTTTGCAAGTACCTTCAGCTTGCAAGGCAGACTCTTAACCACCCTGGCAGCTGTGTTTTAAATCTGTAAGTTGGAGGTAAGTCATCATGTCCTCTCCCCAAAGCTATCACCCTTGATGACCTCCTTGCTTTCAGTGTCCTCATAATGGTGTCACCACACCCTGAGGATTGCGTCCTCCCCTCCTGACCTGGTACTGTTGCCCACTAAGACTGCCCAGCTTCCCGTCAGGCATAGCTTTATAGGGGGCTATGGCTGAGGCTGACCTTGACCTTCAGATCCTCTGGCCTCTTGCACCCCCCTGCTCATATTGCAGGCCTCTTCCAGTCCCCCTGGTTTTATACCACTCTAGCAGTGATTTGAGGATTTCATTGGGCCTAAGCAAGCGATCTCTACCCACTAAACCAGACCCCAGTTGCTCAGGACCAGGCATTTGCCCGGTAAGTGAAGCGGACGCCTTTGTTCTTCTGAGAACACGTTAAGTTTATTGCGCACGACAGTCAAAACGATGAAGAGAAGAAAGGAAATCAAACAAACTAGGGGAGCTCTGGGAAGTGCCAGCGGGGCCCCTGGCACCTCAGTGCGGTGAGGACAGTCCCGGTTCATTCCTTGGCGCTGTGGTTCAGGGTGAACTTGTCCAAGAGGTACTCAGCCATGCCGTTTTCTGGGGCCTTCATGCGGCGCAGGTCGGTCAGGTGGTTGGCCATCTCTTTGATGTCTTCCGCTTGCTGCGGCATAAAGTGGCGGTTCAGGAAGTCGCCCAGGTGGGCGTCGCCCTTCTCGGCAGCCAGCTTGTGCAGGCTCAGGAGGCTCTGGCCGAGGGATCTCTCCAGGTGGAAGGCGCGCTCCATGCACTGCAGGCCGCTGCTCCAGACGCTGAGGTCGGGCGCGGGGACATCGAGGAAGGTGACGCTCCCGCCGCGCTGGTTCTGCATCAGTAGGAGCTTCTGGGCGTTCTCCTTCCACCCGTGGGACTTGCGCAGGAAGAAGTGCTTGAAGTTCTTCAAGGCCACGTCGTCGCGGTCGCAGTTGCAGGCCAAGGACAGGTAGACGTAGGAGGCGTGAAGCTGCAGGTGGACGAGGTTGTTGACGGCCTCCTCGCACTCGCGTGGGTAGTTCACTCGCACTCGGGAGGGTCCAGTGGCCATGGTGGGCAGGCAGCAGCGAACGTGGGCAAGACGGGCCCTGGCTCACAGAGACACCCAGCAGGGAGAGCAGCCCCCGAGACCAGCTGTAGTCTGAGGCAGTGTGACGCGAATCCGGAGCGCCACCGGAAGTCAGCCATGGCCCCTGCCGAGGGCGCGCCACCGGAAGTCAGCCGTGGCCCCTGCTGATGGCATCATGGCGGCGCCAGGGGTCACAGTGTCAAGGGGCGGGCCATAGGTGCCGGTTTCCATGGCAGCCGAGGTCAGCCTGCAGGGACCGGGTTACACGTCTTCTGGATAAACCCCAGGTTTCACAGGACACCGTCTACGTCATTTAAGCCATCTGTGAGAATAGCATCCAAATGTTAGCCCTTAACATGTCCTCTGACTCTGTTGTTATATTTCTTACTGAGTTTTATTTGAAGCGGAGCTCTCAGTGGTCTCTACTCACACTTTCATATCTTTTCTGGGGGTGGCTTGTAAGGGGTTAGGCTCAAGGGTCAGGGCTAAACATGAATCCTGAGTACCACCAAGAAACTCAGTAACTCTGTGCTGACCTTCAGACCTATACATTTTTTTTCTATTTATTGATTTTTCCCAATCATACAAGCTTAATAGGCACCCTGTTCTCCACCCTCCCTCTACCCCTCCCCACTTCCCCTTTCACCCTCCGCACCTTTTCCCCTTCCTTTCACCCCCTCCCTCATCTTCTCTCAGTGCCTCCCCCTTCCCCTTCCCATTCCCTGGAGCATACTTTTGTGTGCGTGCCAAACTTCCCCTGAGTCCTCCACTCCAGAGGTGTAAGGACTCAGTGGCATTACGCAGAGCCCTTTCTTGGGCTCCCGTTTAGTATGGGAACACTATTGCTGCTCTTAATCCCTTACCTCTAAGGATGCTTGTGCCTGTGATCCTTGCTAGACTCTCCGGATCATTCACATGTCAGTCGTTGCACAGGCCATGCAAAGTCCAGTTATGGCTACTGCGACCCTACCTTGTGCGGAGTATCTTCCATATAGTTGCTCTTCCCCTTCTTTTGGCTCTTACAATCTTGTCTCACTAGTCTTCCGCAAATTTCCCTGAGCTTTAGGGTGGGGAGAGATTTGGCTGGTTTGGTTCCAGGTGATTAATGGAGGTTCTCTGATATTCTGAAGTACGGTTTGTTGTTGTATTGGGTTTTGCTGTTCCTGCACCACCCTTGGCTCCATCCTGATTTGCATCGGAGGTCACCTCCTAACCAAAGGCAAAAGTCTGTTTAAATGAAATCTTATTACAAGAGTAGATTCAAAGGCAGATGGAGTAGGAATAGGAGACCACAGTGAGGGGGGTGTCAGTCTCCCATTTGCAGGTGGTCACCATCTATCTTCCAGACTCTATACTCTCATTGATTGGTGAGATCAAACCCCCTCAGTCGCAAGTGACCAGAATGATCTAAGCTCAGAGCAATGAAGTGGAAATGTGATCTGATATCGTCTTTGGGTCTTCACCTAAATGAGTGCTCACACTCCTATTCACCCTTATACATTCATGTACGCATGCAAACACTCCAACACATGTAAGAAAATAAACACAACTCAGATATTCAAATTTATATCCTTTTTGGTAATTACAGAGGACTTGTATGTGCTTCCTATTGAATCTGATTAAATAAATAGTGATAAATGTGTGACTGTTTGGTGGACATATAAGCTATTGTCATTTCTCAATTACAGATATCTTTCAGAACCAATAAATCCCAGTATTGATCTGATAAAACAAAGCTTCGAAAATAACTTACAAAAGATGTGAAAATATCATAAATTCACTATATTTATGCATGCCACTCTAGAAGAATAAAAACTTAAGTTAAAAATGTGATTAAGCTTTCTCACCCTCAGACCCTCCACAAACGTTTGTATTTCTGATTATTGGCAAAAAATACAGTTCTGACAGTATTCAGTTTCTGATTATTGGCAGGAAATATAGCTCTGACCAAATACAGTTTCTTTTGATGAGGTACTTTTCATCCAATTCTCACGAAGCTAAAAATCTATGTTTACATGGAAAATACAAACATGGTGCATGGGAAGTTCCTTGGTATTTTCCACCCAGCATAGACCGATTGCATTCGAAATATGACTCAATGGAGTGAAGGGCATTGCAGGAGCAACAAAACTGCAAAAGAAAATCAACAAACCACAATCCTGAACTTCAGAAACTCTATATCAACCATCTAGAACTAGGCCAGCCTAATCTCTCCCCATCCTGAAGCTCAGGAAAATTTGCAGACGAGGGGCAGTAAGAGTGTAAGAGTAAAAGGACGGGAGGAGCAATGATTTGCAAGATACTCCACACAAGTTAGGGCCGAAGCAATCATAATTGGATTTTGCATGCCCTGCGCAATGTCCAACACACTATTGACCTCACAAAGTCTAGCATCTGCTAAAGGCACCAAGATCCTTGGAGGCAAGGGATTGACAGCCACAGTAGTGTTCCTATGCTTAAGGGGAACACGGGAAAGGGTTCAGGGAAATGCCACTGGGTCCTTGTACATCATCGGAGAGGAGGGCCCAGAGGAGAGTCAGGGATGCACATTAAAGGAGTCTGGGAATTGGGGCGGGAGGCACTGGGGGATGGGGAGGGAGGGGTGAAGTGAGGGGTGAGGGGAGGAGGAGCAGGAGGTTCGGGGGATTGAGGAGGGGGGGAGGGAACCAGTCTACCTATTAAGTTTGTATGAGCAGAAATAATAATAATATAAAAAATAAAAGAAAAACAATAAAAGAAACAAACATTGTAGAGATTAAAAAAAAAGTTATTGCAAAGGTCAGAACTCTGTCAGGCAGGTAAATATAAATAAGAAGGCTGCTGATCTCAGAGCAGAGGACAAGCATACTGCTCTGTTTCCTGGCTTTGTAAACAGCAATTCCATACTGATTCCCTGTTGTAGAGACTAGGGCACTTACTGCCAATACCTGAAGGGCCTCTGACAAGAACCTCTCCCCGGCAGCCTGACTGGATGACAGACAAGAGAATAGTTAGGCACAGGTGTCAACGTGACAATTGAGGGTTTGAGCTCTGGGCACATTTGTGGAAAATTAGTAGTTGAGTTAAGCCCACAGCAAACCTGCAGGAGATTGTCTAAGCTGATGGGGAAGGCCTAACCTATGGTGGGTGGGATTAGGTCCTGGAATAAATCAACAGAGAGCTGGTTGAAAGAGTTAGCATCCTTGTGTATACTTTGCTAGACATGCTGGTCTGGCAAGTAAGAATCGTCCTTCTCTCAGCTATTATGTAGAGATCGTGTGGCCAGTTTCCTCAGTCTGGTGTTGATGCATGCTCTCCTGTCAAGCTGGACTATGAACTGTAACTGGACTATCAGTAAGAAAATAAATCTCTTGCTCCCTTAAGCTTTTTGATGGTCATTTATTAGCAACCATGCAGACGGACTGTAACAACTCAGTTCATGCACTTTCAAGGCAATCAATTTGCCCCTTGAGAGTCAGACAGGAGCCTTAGAAATTCCAATGAGCCCAAATAACACACACTCTCTCTCTCTCTGGATGTTTCTCTGCTTTTTCATATATGCTTTTTTATTCTTTTATTTTTTAATGTTGCATACATGAATATAGTGAATTTATAATATTTTCATCCCTTATTCCCAAATCCCATCACCCCTCCTTTTCCCCTTTCAACCCTTCATTTCCACTGCCATGTTCCATTCTATTTTCAAAATCTTTTCACTTATGGGACCCACTGCTTTTCATCTAATTTATCTTTAATGACATATGCTTGGCCCGATTCATGTTCCAGCAGGCATCCTAAACAGTGAGTATACCATTGAGGAAGCAGCCTCCTTTTCTTCATCAGTCTCTCCAAGAGGCATGGAGCTTCTTGAGTTCTTTCTGTTTTCATAGTGAAATGTGGATAAGACAGTTCCCAAGCAATTCTTGTATAAGTATCCAGATCTTCCAGGGAATCTTGTATATCACAATCCTCCTGGAGATAATGTCAGATTCAGAACTATCCCACTTCAGGCTCTTACAATCTTGTCACTCCCTCTTCTTCAAGGTTTCCTGAGCTTTGGAGTGGAGTGGATGAGTCATGTGTGTCCTGTCATACAATTCTCTTATAGCCTGACATACATTAACTGCCCTTCTAGAGTTCTCTAAGAACTCTTTGGGCTAACTCCACTTCCCAGAAGGACAAATAGAATCTGACACTATAGCCCTCCAACTCAGCCCCTCCTTTTGGTTAGTGGCACTGGCCACAGATCTACTTTTTAAGAGATCAGCCAAAAGCCAAATCAGCTCCCCTGCTCTGAGTCCTACCCAACTGTAAACTGACTGTCTTCAAATGGATGTATCCCCTTTAATCTACCTCTTGCAACTGATCCTCTTTTATACCTTCCTCTGTCAAAACTTCTTGTCCCAGTGTCTCTTGTCAGGGTTGAAATTCCTAACAATTTTTTTTTACCTACATTGAGGGAGAATTCAGATCTTTGCCCAATCTTTATATAAAGAAACCTCAACCTTATTTCCAGCTCTGACTATAGAGCTTGAGCCTACATCAAAGGTTACATCCTCTCTGGCCATGGGGACTGATCTTAAAATTACATCTCCCATATCTCCAGTGCCACTTTGCCTTTCCCATCAATCCAGATCAGAGTCTACCACCATACTTTGTTTTGTCCCTTTTAATCTCTTCAGGATATGGCACACTGGGAAATGCCAGCCTCTTTGTACCTTCTTTGAGAGAGAGCAGGAGGAAGAAGAACAATCAAGGTTCATATGCCATTTTCTTTTTACAAAGCCTTTGTTGTGTGTGTGTGTGTGTGTGTGTGTGTGTGTGTGTGTGTGTGTGTGTATCAGAGGGCATTGTGTGTTCCTGTGGAGGACCAAAAGTGACTTCCAGAATCATCCTAGATTGCTTCTAACTCCTTTTTGCTTTGCTCTGGTCTCAATTTCCCAGACTCTGCCCACCAAGGCCAGAAGTGTTTCTGCCTGATGTTTTTACATGGAACCTGGGATCTGAACTCAACACCTTCTGCTTTCATGGCAGAGTCTTAACCTGTGAGCCATCTCTCCAGAGCCTCATATGCCATTTTCACTGATAGATCTCAGACATATAAATCATTACTGCAGTTACACTGAATGTTGCTGATTAAATCATGACAAAACTCTTTCCGGGAGCAAGGTGTTTATTCTCTTACAATTATCAGATTACAGTTCTTAGTCCAGCTTGGTGGGAGAGCATGCACCAACAACAGGGCCAAGGGAACCAGTCACATCATCTCTATGTAATGGCTGAGACAGGGACGATCCTTACTTGCCAGACAAGCATGTCTGGCCAAGTGTATACAAGGATGCCACCTTTCTCAAGTAGTTCTCTGTATTTTGTTCACCTGCCCAGGGTCTTTAATTCACTTTATTTTATTCACCTGTCCACCCACATGGGCTGGGCCCTCCCCATCAGCTAGACAATTTCCTGCAGGTTCACTCTAGGCTTAACTCAACTACTAATTATCTTAAAATGTGCCAAGAACTCAAACCCTCAACCATCAACAGCTGACACCTGTACCTAACTATGACAATCATACTTATTTAAATTTTCTAACTTTAGGTCCAGAGAGATAGTTCAGAAACTAAGCCTCTGCCTTACAAGCAGAAGGTCCTGAGTTTGGGTCCAGGAAGAAATTATGGTGGCTTGTACTTCTGCTCTTGGAAGGCAGAGCCTGGGAAACTCTAGAATAAAGCAAAGAGGAGGTATAGCAATCCAGGGTCTCCATAGGCACACATAGTGTCCTCTGATACTCATAGAAACACACATACAATAAATAAATAATAATAAAAAATTTTCAAACTTTGAATGACACATTATAGTTCTTCAAAAGTTGATCCAGATCTGTAAAGTAACCCCAGAATACATAAGATTGTCCCAAAGTAGATCTTAACAACTATTGAAAAAGATGAATGTCCTACAGGCAACTATAAAATATGGGGATAACACTTTTGTGTCATGGGGAGAAGAACAAGAGTTTAACACAAGTGAAGTTTCCTCATCTCAATCTTCACATCCCATGAGCTAATTGTCCCTGTGTCTTACTTTCCCAAGACAAAAAGAAAAAAGAGCATTTTTTTTTGGTGGACCCAGAATGGGAACATGAAGCAAAGGAAGTCAGTAAACAAAACAAAAATTCAGATTAGCTATCTAGCTCCAGTTTCTGCAAACCTGATTGGAGCTTTTGGTCCTCTACATCTCATTGGTCTGTGCATATTAGGACCCAAACCAGTTGATCTTATGCTGGACCTGAAGTAGTTGAAAATCCAAAGGCCTGTAGAACTAATCTCCATATCCATTCATAAACAAGGATTCCTACAAGGTGGGGACTTTATCTCAGTGAAGTATTGGAGTAAATTCCTCCAGATTAATAGAGTATGTTCCTTCAGGGTGGGAGGCACTCCTTCAGGGTAATACCAGCCTTGGGGATGACCTTCAAAGACCTTCAGAGACTGTCCTAGCATGGCTGTTCTAAAACTGCCTAAGAAACACATTGAGCAAACAAGTTGGAATGGATATGAAGCTTTCTCCCTGCCAACTAGCCTTTATTGTACAAGAAGATATGACAGGCATTCAGTGGAGAAAAGCATTCAAGTCTTACTCAGCTGTGAATGCTACAAGCTGCAACAATAATAATTCTAGCAAGAGGTCACCATTGGTGCAATAGTGGCATACAAGGTACAAAGTAACCAGATGCTTTCTGCTTGAATTTAATGCCCAGTTTTGGCAGAAAACACATGCTTGGTACTATAAATCAAGCCAAGTACCTGTGGAAGAGAACACCATAGGCCTTAGGTAGTAACAAACTACTTAGTACTTGATAGCAAACTGCCATCTAAACACTTATCATTACACCCATAAACTAGAGAAGGTTTTGTCATTGAATCAAGAAGCACACTTATGCAATGGAAGGTGCTTGACACAGAGAACCACAGCAAACCAAAGTGTAGAGAATAAGTGACTGTGAAGTGTTGTGCCCTAAATAGGACATGAAAATCACCCCTTCATCTGACTAAAACTGATATTTTTACAGACACCTGTCTTGATTAAACCCACAAGAAAAGAAGTTTCTACGAAAGAGTAAGGGCCACTTCTTCAAAGCAGCAGTTATTCAGGGAATATCCAAGGCATTGGGAATAGGCCATAATCTTCATTACATCTGGTGAGCCTAGTCCTCAGGAAAGATGGAAAAGGCCAACAGCATTCTTAAAAGACATCCCAAAATCTTTTCCTAAGAACCCATCTTCCATCGGGAATTCTTCTGCCCATTGCCTTAATGAAAAATCACAGACACTTCATGTAAAGCAAGGTCTAAGTCCTTTCAAAATGCTCAATGGAAAACCTTCCCTCGCTGGCAAGTCATTGCTTGATTCCAACACCTCAGAGCTCATTGAACATATAACATCACTATCAAAGTCCCACAATGCTATCACAGTCCTTATCTGTGATAAAACCCCATTGTTAAGTTTAAAAGTAAAGTATTTACCCTCAAAATGCACCCCACAGCAGAAGTCTTTAATAGGATTCCAGAACCACCAATCACGCAAAGAGGGAAAGGAGAGTAAAAAGAAAAGAGAGCAGGGAAAGGGAACTGGTTTTATACCCTCAGGGTTGATGGGTGGACTGAGGGGGCAGAGTCTGGATGTCGCCTTTCAGAACCTTTGCCCAGCCCAGGAAGTGTGGTTGGGATCAGTCTTTGATCTTGAATCTGCCCTAAGGTTAATCAGGCCCTTGTTCTTAAAAGCACCAGCTATAGGAGGAATAGCTATCATCAAGCAGGAGCTCTGCCCTGAAAGTAGGGGGACAAAGGAGCAGAAATCTTATCACCCATCTTTTACCCCTTCTCTCAAAGCACAATGGAAGAATTCACACACTGTGACCTTTTCTACCCCCAAAAATCTTAATTTATGGAGACTTGACTTCTGTACTCATCCCTCTCCTCTATGGTCAGGAAGAATCCACACATTCAGATGATACCACACCTCAAGAACAGAACTTTCAAAAAAATCTTACACTCTACTGTGACCTAAAGCTTCTTTTCAAACAAAAAGATAGTAACTTGGATTCACAAGGCTTTCTATATTTGCTAACTTTGGGGGATATGGTTAACTCTCTTTGTTGTGTTTATGCCTATGGAATATTGGTACCACAGATTGTGCTTTCTCTCCCCCTCTTTCCCCCCTCCCTCTCTCTTTCCCTTCAATCCCAACTCTGCTATTATTAAAAACATTTTATACCAAATATTCATTAAATTAAAATCTGCCTCTGCTATATGCCCAACAAGGCAGCCTCAGAATGGAAGAATATAGATTTTTTATTTTTTATTGCCTTCCAGAGATAGCTTAACAGAAAAAAGAAACGGGGCAAAAGTTTTATATGTAGATGGTGATGAGATCAGAGCAGTTTACTAAGCAAGCCCATCTACAAGGGAATTCATTTAGATATTCTTAGAAGGACTGGTTGCCTCTTAACTATTCCCAAATCTAGCAGGAAGAATCCAGAACTGTATTCCCCTTTTCCCTTAATAGTAGTAACAGTTACCTGTCATGTGTGGGGAGGTGATAGAGGTCAGAAGTGAGGCAGTTTCTTTTCAGGCAAATAGGAAAAATGACAAACCCCTAGAGAACAAACATCTGCAAATTGACACAATTGGTTTTCTTAGTGAACTCCATATAGGCTTATCCACAGGTCTTTGCTCTTTTCATTTCCTCTTTCATCCTCTCCCTTGAATGTTTTGGTGGAATGTTTTTTTTCCCAAACAGCTGGATTTTTATGACCTACACTGTGCCTTGTCCCAAATTTCTCATACCCATATGAAGAGACAAACAATACTACCAATAAGATTCATTTCCTAGATGTGAAAGGGACCTGCAGGAGAGCTGGATGGGAAACTCATTTCTGATGTCCTTCTTCTGTCCTTGTTTCTCTTTCTTCACAATCTTTAGACAACAAGCTAGTGTGCCATTTACTAAGAGTGACTGTTGGTTGTCAAGCCTTACATACCCTAATTGAAGTGTCTCCATAGTACTCAACCACACAACAAAGATATTTACTTATTTGTATATGCTCCAGTAACTTTCCCAAGATCACACAAGAAATAAATCAAGGATAGCTTGAGTCTAACATCTGTGCTTTTGACTATTGACATGTATCTCCCTTTCTTCTGAACTTTCTTATTCCAGATAGCAGATAGTTCCCTGGGATTTTTTGACAGTAAATGTGGAGTTAAAGTAGAGATAGAACGATTGCTATCCAAGTTCCACATATAGGTTAACAATTTCATGAATTTAGCTTGTGTTCCACTTTTGACCCAATATGTCACCTTTACATCTTCTTTAGGATCCTTGGAGGCAAGGGATTGACAGCCACAGTAGTGTTCTTATGCTTAACAGGAACACAAGAAAGGGTTCAGGTAAATACCGCTGGGTCCTTGTACCTCATCAGAGAGGAGGACCCAGAGGAGAGTTTGGCATGCATATTAAAAGATGCTCCAGGGATGGGACAGGGAAGCACTAGGGGATGGGAAGGGAAGGGGAGGGGAGGGGGGCACAAGGGGATGGGGGTTGAAGGGAGGTGGGGACTGGTGTACCTGTTAAGTTTGTATGAGTGGAAATAAAAAAATAAAAATTAAAAAAAAAGAAGGTGAAATTGGAATGGCATTTACTTTGCTAATCCTCCCCTCGGGAGTATATGCCGATATACTTGTTTGTACCTCTAGCTTCTGGTAAATTCTTTATTCCAAACATTTCTTAGATTTGATTATTTATATATATTAAAATTGGACACTGAGATGACCAAAAGTTCCTTCCTTTCTCTTGCTCAGGCACATGTCAGTATAAATAAGAAACAACCCTCTCTCAAAGTTCATTTATTACAATATTTTTTGTATGTGTGAGTGTGTGTGTGGGGGGGTGATTATGTGTATACAAGAGGGCACTTGAATGTGTGTGCCTGTGGATGTCCAAGGGTGACATCAAGAATCATCTTGGATTGTTCTACCGCCTTATTGCTTTGCTCTGGGTTCCCCAGGCTCTGCCCTCCAGGGCTAGAATTGCAGGCCACTGACATTTCCGTCCAACATTTTTATATGGAATCTGGGATCTGAACTCAGGTCCTTTTGCTTGTGAAGGCATAAACTTTTATCTCTCCTCCATCTCTCCAGCCCTCAATCATTAATTCTTATCTCTAGTTGTGTTGATACCTTTTTATCTTGTATCCAAAGATAAAAATGGCCACATTCTTCCATTTTCTACAAGCACATTCTTAGAAGATGGTGTGGCAAAGCTTTGCCTGAACCTTGATGTCTGCTGCTTCTTGCCTGTGGAGTGGTGGTGTTTGCCTTTGGGATACTACCAAGGGCAGCAAGGATGCTTGCACAGTGTACATGCTCTCTGGCTACTCATGAAAGCCAACTGCTGTATGTTAACTTGAGGGTGTCTGGTGAAGAATAATATGTCACATCAACAAATGAGATGTTCCTGTGGCAGAACTATTCAACAGTTAATGATAAACATTTGGGAGGTTTCCTTACAAGACCAAGCTCCTGGTTCCAGTTTGAAGTTTTATGTATCAGCTCAGTACAACACAGTGTAGTTATCTGTTGCACAATAAAACTGATAGCACCTCCTTTCTGACCTACAGTCTAAACACCAAATCCTTAGAGAGGTATTTTGCAAACACCAGACATAAAGTAAATACCTTTTATCATTTTCTGTCAGAGTACCAAACTGGCTTTATTATCTTGTTTATTTTTTCATTATTTATCTTTCAAGTGAGACTGGGATCTTAGTGAAATATGAACCACATGTGATAAGTTTGCTACTGCATTCTTATATCTGTATGCATGGTGGTTGTACAATAAATCTCTGTGAAGGGCTTTTGGGGGTTTTATGAACATGAGAAACCACAAATGAAGCTTCAGGGTTGCCCATGTCTGAGTTCTTAGCTAGGATATGTCTCACTTAAATCATCAGAAATTCTCTGTTCCCCCAGGATGGCCCAGCTATGCAAATGCCTTAAAGAAATATTCACCCCAGGTGCTACAGAAATGTGGTGTTGCTCTTTGCATGTTGCCATTAAATTCACAACCAAACAACTTAGAGGAACAAGGAGTTTTATTCTCAGTCACAATTCCCCATTACAGTTCATAGTGCAGCTTGACAGAATATTCATACCAAACCAGAAGTCAAAGGAACTGGCCCTATCACAGCCACAGGGATTGACTGAGAGAAGGGGCAAACCTCACTTGCCAGACTGCAAGTCTGTTTGAACAATCCAAAGTACTGAACCAGCCCCCTCCATCTTATCTACTTACCCAGGGAATGGTCCCTCCTACCATCAATATTAGATATTCTCCTGCAGGTTTACAGCTTGTCTTAATTCTTCACAGACGTGCTTATTATCTTAGCTCTCAATTGTTAAACTGACATCTAGCTAGCTAACTTGTATATGTGGAAAGTGATTAGTGTTCCAGCAGCTTGGGAGAGGGAGGTGGATGAAATGTCCCTGAATTGGAATGTGTTTACAAAAACTGACAATATTTTCTGGAAAAATATCATCACCAGATATAACATTCTCCATGCTTCTGAAAGAATTAATGTAGAAAAAGAAATTTCCAATTTCTTAGGCAAGCAAGAATGTGATGAGCTAGTCTCAGAATCACACTATCTCACCCCAACCTAGGCAAGCAAGAATGTGTTGAGCTAGTCTCAGAATCACATTACCTCACTCCAACTCAAGGATTCCCAAAAAAGGCAAAGGTTGTGTGTGTCCAGGCCAGATACCAGGACTTCTCCCCACCCCGGGAATTCCAAGGAAACACACTCATCCCCAGGTTTCCGGGTAAAGTCACGAGTACGTGCTGCTATGCTCTTCGCCACCGAACCCCGCCCCATTCCCTTCGTGCCTAAACTTGCAGCAATGAGTTTAAAAGTTAAGTGTATAAGCCAATTATTAGGTGACACCTCAACACCTCCTTACAAAAATTGTATAAAAAGTCTGTGCCCTGTGTGCTCAGGGTCGTCTCTCCCTTTCCTGTATGGGGCGACCCCAGAGTGCTGGATAATAAACCTCTTGCAGTTTGCATCGATCTCGTCAGCGTGGTCTCCTGAGTCGGGTCATCTTCCGAGTGGGAGTTTTGTCCCAACACTTCCATTGTGGGCTACACAGTGCTATCAGCAATGTAGGAGCAACCTGTCATGAAAATTCTACTTTTCTGCATATTAGATCTTGTAAATCTGGAAAAAGCACCATCATAGGAAATGTGGAAACCTGTTTTGGAAGTTCTCTCAGGAACCTAGATTTGCCAGATCTGTTATAGCAGGATCCTTCCATTTGAGGAAGGAACAACAAACAAATTACCACATAGATTTAGTGGGTCACAAACAGAGTTCTCAAAGAATCAAGAGAATGGAAATGAATGGTGTCAAGTGTCCTTTGGGGAAGATTTTTGTTTCTTTTTTTACATAGGTGTGAGTACACTGTATCAGAAGAGAAAAAAGTGTATTCTTTCTATGACTGTGACAAAAAATGCAGAAACATGAAGCTACCCCAAGTTTTGCTCTTACCTGATTTGGTGAGAAAATAAAAGCCTACATTTCATTCACAGGATAGAAACATTTGTAAAAGTTGAAAACTAGATGATGTCACAATGGATTTCAACAGAAGAATGTATGTTTTATGATTCAATTCATTTGAAGTTCCACAAGCATAAAATTAAATTCTATGATTTAGCAATGAATCCATACGTGATAAAATTGAAAGGAGCATGATAATTACCAGAAATGAGGAAAACGATGACCCTAGGACAGAAGGGTTGCTGTAATTTGCCAGAGATGTCCCAAGCATTAGATTTCAGAGGATAGGCAGTTTCTTATCTTTCAACCCAAGGAGGTGATTAATTGGGTGCTGATATTATGAAAACCTGCTAAATTATGTAGTTATGTTCTAGCTTACCTATAGTTGGGATATTTAAGATCAATCAAAAGATTTTAGCTAAAGAATTTCAACACTATACATATCAGGCCACCCTAAATACATTCTATTTAGTCTATTCCCAAGTCTCTTAAATGGAGTGGTAATGTCCTGTCCTTATCCAACCATGCTGTTTTGACAAGGTCCGGCATGACAAAACATTGTTTCAAGGAAATAATTTCTGGATAAAAGCCATAACATTGTTTGATATAAATAAGAGAAATAAGGAAAATATGAGGATAGTCAGGCCTTAGTGTTACTGCCTGCCTCAGTGTTCCTATCTGATTCTGGCCTAAAGCTTGCTAGCTGGGGAGTGACACATTAACATTTAAATGGGGAGTTGCTAGGTGCAGGGGGCTCTTCCTATGTAAATTAGGTTTTGGCTCTGGCAGGAGGATTCCTTCCTCTGGAAGTTGAGTTTACCTCCTTATGTTCTTAAATTTTTTTTTGTTGTCGTTGTTTTTGTTTTTCTCAGTACTAGCTAGGTTACAGCCCCTTTCCTCTACATTTGATGCTTATACATAAACCAGAGAAAATCTGCTTTGAAACATTCATTGTCCCTTTGCTTTTAGCAACTGAGTATCATGCCTGCTTTAACTCTACCTGGAGACATCATGTCTGTCCCACACAGGAAATATGTCACCTCTGCTCTTCCTTTGTTACCTGGAATGAATACGTTTTAAATAATCCTGTAAAGAATTTGGTCCTGCTTTTCTTTGATGTTTTCCTTATGGGCACAGTGACACATCTCCTGCCTTTCACTCTAGATTTTCTAAAGTATATAAACTCTGCTAAAAATTTCAATAAATGAGTTCAGATTCACTAAGCCCAGAGAACTGTCTGTCTGTCCTTCATTTGCCGACTCTTTGCCCACCTTGTCAAGGGGAGCCCTGGATTCGAGGTTGCAGCTTGGACTGTAACAGTGGTACCTTGTTAATACGTGGATGAGAAGATTACAGTGAGGACAGGATGCTGTAGGTTCAACAACAAAAAAAGGTACTTTTCACATTTTCAATTTTCTTTAATTGTAAGTAATTTAAGTTTAAAGAGTCATGTCAGTATTTGACTATGTTATCACACAAGTAGAGACCTTGATGTAGACATAATCAAAGAAACATTAGCTTTGTTTCAATACAATCAAAGTTTGATCTTAATTTTGTCATTACCACCAGTGAGACTCTTAAGTGGCTTATTTGGCTTCATTCACACTGATCATACTCAGCAGCACAGTGGAAAGAAATTGAGACACTTCATAATCTTGATTTGAGAAACACAGTAATTTGTTCATGCAAGGGACCTAACCAAGCACCTATAAACAAAAGATTTCCAAACCAATATTTTTCCTTTTCCAGTTTGTGAGGTCATTTTGAAATGATCTGATTTCAAACCAATTAAGACAGTGAGAAGAATTGGATTGTTTCTTTCAGTCTACCCAACATTTTACAATGGAAAGAGATGCTGTTTCTGAAGCTCTGGGGAGGGAGGGGTTCTATCAAAACTGACCTCCAAAGAAACATTTATACCCATCTTTCCAAGTATAAACACATTGATTATGAAATACAGAAAAAGATTATTTTCTCTTATTATTTTGTTTTGCTAGGTTCAAGCTTCTATATTTTACAACCACTTAGCCCAATGCGTGATTTCCGTCTTCCTGCAGTGAATGAGAATATTGGTGTTTCCCTTTTCCTTGTATTTTACTGAAAAAAATTATTGCTTGTAAATTTTCACATTTGTTATAATGCATTTAAAATATGGGGAGAAGCTGTGAAGAAACTTTTGAGTGCATGAAAAGCATTCACTTGATTTCTTTTTATTATATTTATTTTATTCCAATCATACAAGCTTAATAGGTGCTCCAGTCCCCTCCCCTCTCCACGCCTCCCCAGTCCCCCTTGCACCCTCCCCCCCCTTTTCCCCTTCCTTTCACTCCTCTCCCACTGCCCCTTACTTCCCCCCTCCCATTCCCTCAAGCATCCTTTAGTGTGAATGTCAAACTGTCCTCTGAGTCCTCCACTCTAGTGAGGTGTAAGGACTCAGTGGCATTGCCCAGAGTCCTTTTTTGGGCTTTCCTTTAGTGTGGGAAAACTATTATGACTGTTAATTCCTTGCCTCTAAGGATCCTAGATCCCATGATAAATGCTAGACTTTGGGGGTTTGTTGACATTTCAGTCATTGTGCAGGTCATACAGAGTCCAATTATGGCTACTGGGGACTTAACTTGTGTGGAGTACCTTGCATACCATTGCTCCTTCCCATCTTTAGGCTCTTACAATCTTATTGCCCCTCTTCTGCAAATTTCCCTGAGCTTTAGGATGGGGAGAGATTTGGCTAGTCTGGTTCCTGGTGATTAATGTAGGGTCTCTGATGTTCTGAATTATGGTTTGTTGTTGTTTTCAGTTTTGCTGTTCCTGTAGTGCCCTTGGCTCTATCCTGATTGGTATTGGAGCTCACCTCCTAACCAATGACAAAAGGCTCTTTAAATGAAATCTTACTATAAGAGTAGATTCAAAGGTAGATATAATAGCAGTAAGAGACCACAGGGGGGGGAGTCAGTGTCCCATTTGTAGGATGGTTACCATCTATCTACCAGACTCGATACCCTCCCTGACTGGTGAGATCAAACCCCCTCAGTCGCAAGTGACCAAGAAGGAAAGTGATGGAGCTTAACCAGATGTCTCACTACTTAACTTGCAATACTTCCTGGTGGCTTATCTTCAATAATGTCGCATGATCCCCTCTCTCCTTATTTCTGGGGGGCCCTCCTAACCTGGCCGTCATGTTTATAATCTTTGCAATTACTGTAGGTATTACAGAAATTTATCTTTGAATATGTCACTAAGTAGGTTTGGTACTAGGATCCACCTATTAGGGAGTATATATGGTGCTTAGTTTTCAGTGTCTGGGATAATTCATTCAATATAATTTTTTCAAATTCCATCCATTTCCCAGAATATTTCATTAATTCACCTTTTTTAATGGCTAAGTAGTATTCCATTGTATAAATGTACCACATTTTCCTTATCCACTCATCAACTGTTGGGCATTTGGGTTGATTCCATGACTTTACTATTGTAAATAGTGTTGCCATGAACATGGTTGTGCTTGTGTCATTGAAGAGAATTTTTGCTTTATGGGGGATTATTCCCAGAAGTAGAATAGCAGGGTCATATGGCATTTCAATCTTTAACATTTTTAAAAATCGCCAGACTGATCACCAGAGTGCTTGCATAAGGCTGCATTCCCACCAGCAATGCATGAGAGTTCTCTTCTCTCCACATTCTCTCCAGCACTTGGTGTTGATTGTATTGTGGATTTTTGCCATCTTGACCAGGGTGAGATGATATCTCAGGGAAGTATTGATTTGCATTTACTTGATGGCTAAGAATGTGGAGGATTTTTAAAGATATGTGTTAGACACTTCAATTTTGTCCCTAAAAAAGTTTCTTTTGAATTCCCATGCCTATTTTTTAATTGGGCCATTTATCTCCTTGGTTTTTACTTTTCTAAGTTCTTTGTGCACTCTGGATAATAGAACAATATCAGATATGTGGTTAGTGAAGATATTCTCCCATTCTGCGGGCTGCCTGTTTGCTCAGTTTACAATTTTTTATTTGAACAGAAGCTCTTTAATTTTGTAAGATCCCATTTGTTGAGTGTTAGTTCTAGTGACTGTGCTATTGGATTTCTCTTCAAGAACTTTTGGCTTAGCCCAATCAGCTTGAGAGAGTTCTCTACCCTTTCAATTAGGGTTTTTATAGTCTCTGGACTAATAATGAGGTCCTCCATTCATTTGGAATTAATTTTTGTGCATGGTGACAAGTTCTGGTCCAGTTTTAATCTTCTACATGTGGACAACCAGTTTTGCCAGCACCATTTGTTGAAGACGCAATTCTTTTTCCATTGAGTTTTTTTGGGCCCTTTTGTCAAAGATCAAATGTTTCTAATAGTGTGGGCTTATATCTGGGTCTTTGACCCTTATCCATTGATCTACGTGTGTAATGGTTACTCTTTACTATTGCTGTGAGAGAATGCTCAAAGTCAATCCACTTAAGGGAGAAAGGGAGGTTTATTCAGCTTACAGTTCCAGAGGGAAGTTACAGTCTCTCAAAGCAGAGGTGGCATGGCTGGCTGGCCAAAGCTGGAGAAGACTAAGTCACCTCAGACATCTTGGAAACTGAGAGCTGCAGACTGCTTGCAACAAAGGCAGACTTCTCCTGGAGGTAGGGTAGGAATAATCCACCTCAAGGCCTACCCCTTGTGACTGCCTTCCTCTAGCAAGGCTCCACCTCTCAAGGTACCATGACCTTGCCAAACACATGAGACTGTGGGGGACACATTTCAAACCATAACATTCCACCCCTGGCCCCCACAGGCTCATTGCCATCTCATTATAAAAACCATACTCAGTCTAACTTTAAAAATCTTCAAAGACTACATCAGTAGTCCCAACAGTCCAAAAGTCCAAAATCCAAAGCCTCCTGTAAAATCAAAAGACAAGTTACATACTTCCAACATACAATGGCACAGAATAAACATTCCCATTTCAAAAGGAAGAAATGGGGGCATATCCAGGAAAGATTGGTCCATAACAAGACTGAAAACTAGCAGGACAAACTCCAAGTCTTGTAGCTACAAGTCCAATAGGTGAGCCTCTCTTTGAAATCATCTCAGTTCCAAAGGGCTTTGGTTCCATCCCTCCAATGCAGCTGCCCATAGAATACGTTGCTCTCTTGAGCTGACTCCTCCCAGGTATACAGCTCTCCTTGGCAGGTGTCCCATGTTGTGTCTGGAATCTCTAGCATCTTTACTTCTCAAGGGCACACCACGCTTTAACTCCACAGCACAAACTGCCCTTCTTGGGCCTCTAAACTGCAGGCTTCTTGCCTTATGATGCTTGGATTGTGCCAATTTTTGAAATCTTGGAGGAGGATTCCAAGATCTCCTCCCTCTTGCATCACTGATGCCTCTAAAACCAGAACCACGTGGACGACTTTGCCAAAACTGGCCCCTTTGAATCACAGCTGATTCTGCTTCTCTATGTTGACCATCTCTTTCACTCCTGGCAGTTGCTTTGTAAGAGAAACCAACTCTTGCTTTGGAACTCCACCCTTTAGCTCCAGTCTTCTGAAATGATTTGCATTCTTATGAGTGGGAGCCTTCCCTGAGGATCTTGTCCTCAAGCTAGGGCCTCTTCTATTATTCAAATTAAGAGCAGGCTTTGATTTACAAATGGAGCTAATCTCTTCAAAAGCCATTTTGTTCTCTGCTTCTTCCTGGTTCAACTCCTCAAGTTTGCCATTGTGGGCTCTTATAACAAGACTCTAGTTTAACAGCTTTTTGTCTCTGGCCAGGGGGTGACATACAATACCCATCAGGATGGAGTGCAGGGCATTGCAGGAGCAGCAAAACTGCAAAAGAAAATCAACAAACCATAATCTATATCAACCACCTAGAACTAGGCCAGACTAATCTCTCCTCATCCTGAAGCTCAGGGAAATTTGCGGAAGAGGGGGCGGTAAGATTGTAAGAGCACAAGGATGGGAGGAGCTATGATATGCAAGATACTCCACACAAGTTAGGGCTGAAGCAATCATAATTGGACTTTACATGCCCACACAATGTCCAACACACTATTGACCCCACAAAGTCTAGCATTTGCTAAAGGCACAAAGATCCTTGGAGGCAAGGGATTGACAGCCACAGTAGTGTTCCTATGCTTAAGGGGAACACAGGAAAGGATACAGGGAAATGCCACTGGGTCCTTGTACGTCTTCGGAGAGGAGAGCACAGAGGAGAGACTGGCATGCACATTAAAGGATCCTCCGGGGATTGGGGGGGAGGCACTGGGGGATGGGGAGGGAGGGGTGTGGGGAGGGGGAGCCGGGGGATTGGGGGGAGGAGGAGGGAGGGAGGGAACCGGTGTACCTACTAAGTTTGTATGAGCAGAAATAATAATAAAAAAATTTTTTAAAAAATTTGCCATTGTATTTTTCATCATTGGATCTTACAGTTTTTGCTTCTTCCTGCCTGATTCTTTGCTCTTTTTCGTAACTCTGAAGACAACTAAAAAGTAGCCATATCATATTGTCAAGACTACATGACTTTGAAATTTCCTCCACCAAGCACTACAGCTTAACTTCAGTCAAGCTTTCAGGATGAGGGCAAAACTTCACTAAACTCTCGGCCAACACATGGCTCCATGTGTCACTCATCCATTTGCAAACACAGTATCTGTTCCCCTCTGGACCATCACAAGTTGGGCTTCCACTGTCTGTGTCTCTCACAGGATTGCTCTCCTCTGAGCTCTCACACGAAAGGTCCTTTTGGTCCAACCACCAAGACCCAAAGACTTTCCCAGCACAAAGTCCCAAAGTTCTCCATATTTCTCCCAACAAACAGTTCCAAAGGCACACTAGCCACATCACAGCATTGGCCATGCTTCTGGGTACCAACTTTTCTCTTCTTCACAAACAACTTCACTTTGTGGTACCAGCAGTTCTTAATCTCACAGCAATACCCCACTACCAGGTTCCAATTTCTGTAACAGTTACTCTTAACTATTGCTGTGAGAGAACACTGAAAATCAATCAACTTAAGGGAGAAAGGGAGGTTTATTCAGCTTATGGTTCCAGAGGGAAGGTATAGTCTCAAAGCAGAGATGGCATGGCTGGCTGGCCAAAGCTGGAGGAGGCTAAGTCACTGCAAACATCTTGGAAGCTGAGAGCTGCAGACTGCTTGCTGCAAAGGCAGACTTCTCCTGGAGGTAGGGTGGGACTAATCCACCTCAAGGCCCACCCCTTGTGACTGCCTTCCTCCAGCAAGGCTCTACCTCTCAAGGTACCATGACCTTGCTGAACACATGAGACTGCGGGGGACACATTTCAAACCATAACAACGTATCTATTTTGGAGCCAGTACCAGGCTGATTTTGTTACTATGGAATTGAAGTAATAGATTAAGGTTTGGTATGGTGACACCTCGAGCAATGTTCTTGTTACTCAGCATTGTTTTTGCTATCCTGGGTCTTCTTTGGTTCCATATGACTTTTGAGATTGTTTGGTCAATTTATTTAAGGAATTGCTTGGGGATTTTGATTGGTATAGCAATAAATCTGTATTGCTTTGGGTTAGGATGGTCATTTTTATGATATTGATTCTGCTGATCCAGGAGCACGGGAGGTCTTTATACCATCTGGTGTCTTCTGTAATTACATTCTTTAGGGTTTTAAATTTTGCATTGAAAAGCTCTCTCACTTCCTTGGTTAGGTTTATACCAAGGTATTTCATTTTTTTTAGGGGCTATAGTAAATGGAATTATTTGTCTTAGGGCTTTTTCACTTTTTTCATCCTAGGCGTTTAAGAAGGCCACTGATTTTTGCATGTTTATTTTGTAACCTGTCACCCTGCCGAACTTCTGTATTAGTTCCAGGAGTTTCCTGGTGGAGTTTTTAAGATCACTCAGGTATATGATCACAACATCTGCAAAAAGAGATAACTTGACTTCGTACTTTCCGATTTGAATACTTTTTATCTCCCTTTCTTCTCTTATGGCTCCAGCTAAGACATCAAGTACAATACTGAATAGAAGTGGTGAGAGGGGACTGCTTTGTCTAGTTCCTGATTGAAGCAGGAATGCTTGAAGTTTTTCCCCATTGAGTATAATCTTTGCTGTTGGCTTGTTGTATACAGCTTTTATTATGTTGAAAAAGTTTCCCTCCATTCCAACTGTTTCTAGGGTTTTGATCATAAAAGGATGTTGGATCTTGTGAAAAGCTTTTTCTGCATCTATCCAAAGTATCATGTGCTCTTGGACTTTGGATTGCTTTATAGGGTAAATTACATTTATTGATTTGCGTATATTGAACCAAACTTGTGTGCCTGGGATAAAGCCTACTTGATCAAAGTGAATGATCTTTCAGATATGTTTTTGAATCCGATTAACTAAGATTTTGTTGAGAATCTTTGCATCTGTGTTCATCTAAGAGACTGGCCTATAGTTTTCTTTTTTAAATGAATCTTTATTAAGTTTTGGGATTAGTATGATATTAGCTTCATAGAAAGAATTTGGCAGTGTTCCTTCCTTTGCTATTTGATGGAACACTTTAAGGAGTATTTGTGTTAGTTGTTCCTCAAATGTCTGGTAGCACTCTGGTAGCACATTTTTTGGTGGGAAGATTCTAGATTATTTCATCAATTTCTTCATATGTTATAGAACTATTTAAATAATTCAAAACTTCCTGACTGAATTTTGGAATGTTGTGCTTACTTTGGAATTCATTTTTTTCTTTTGAGTTATCAAATTTCACAAAGTGTAAGTTTTTGAAATATGACCTTATAAATCTCTGAATTTCTTGGGTATCAGTTGTGATAACTACATTTTCATTTCTAATGTTGTTAATTTGGTTTTTTTCTATCTTGTTTTTGGTTAATTTAGCTAGAGGTGTATCAATCTTGTTTTTTTCACAGAACCAGCTTTTTTTTAAAACATTTTTTATTATCTCCCCTCATACAAACTTAATAGGTACACCGGTTCCCTCCCTTCCTCCTCCTCCCCCTGACCCCTCTGCTCACCCTCCCCTGACCCCTCCCTCCCCACCCCCAGTGCCTTCCCTCCCCCAATCCCCGGAGAATCCTTTAATGTGCATGCCTGACTCTCCTCTGGGTCCTCCTCTCCAATGACGTACAAGGACCCAGCGGCATTTCCCTGAACCCTTTCCTTTGTTCCCCTTAAGCATAGGAACACTATTTTGGCTGACAGAACCAACTTTTTGTCTGCTTAATTCTCTGTATCATTTTCATTATCTCCATTTCAGATATTTCTCCCCTGACTTTGGTATTCCCTTTCTTCTACTGCTTTTGGGATTGGATTGCTCTTATATCTCTAAAGCTTTAAGCTACATTGTTAAGTTACTTATTTTTCATTTTTTTTGATGTAAGTATTAAGGTCTATAAAATTACCTCTTAGGGCATATTTCATTGTGTCCCAGAGATTTTTATATGTTGTATTTTCATTATCGTTCTATTCTAGGAAATCTTGGTTTTCCTTTATGATTTCTTCCTGAACCCAGTTCTCATTCAGCATCATATTGTTTAGTTACCAACAGTTAGTGCATTTTCTGGTGTTTGTTGTGTTTTGAATGTCAAACTTTAGACCATGGTGGTCTGATAGGGTACAGTCTAGAATTTCAACTTTCCTGTATATGTGAAGATTCATTTTGTGGCCCAATATGTGGTCTATTTTAGAGAAATTTCTGTGTCCTGCTGAGAAAAATGTGTATTCTTTGGTGCGTGGATGGGAAGTTCAATAGAGATCATAAGGTCCATTTCAGTAAGGGTTTGATTAACTTCCAGTGTGTCTCTGTTAAGTTTTGGACCTGTTGATCTATCCCATATTAAAAGGGCAGTATTGAAATCCCCAAGAATTATCATTTTGGGGTTTGTTTTCTTGTTCCTCTTGTGGAGGAACCCATATGAGGTGCATATATGTTCAGTATTATGAGGTCTCCTTGGTGAATTTTACTTGTGACTAAAATGTACTGCCCTTCTATGTCCTATGATTTTTTTTTGTTTGAAGTTCACTTTATCTGATAGCATAATAACTACCCCTGCCTGTTTCCTGGTTCCATTAGCTTGTAAAATTTTTCACCAGCCTTTTCATTTTAGGATGTGCCTATCTTTTGTAGTTAGATGTGTTTCGTGAAGGCAACATATGGATGTTTTGTGGTTTCTAAACCAAGTTTGTAATCTGTGTCTTTTGATTGGTGGGTTAATTCCATTGACATTTAGTGTTATGGTGGAGTAATTACTTTTAATTCCTGACACTTTTTGTGTTTAGTGGCTTTCATAGGTGTTTTATTTGGCTTTTAGGTTTTGGTGTTATTATACTTTTGTTCTGTCCTTCTGGATATGCTTGTTCTTTTTTTCAAGCTTGAGTATCATTTATAGCATTGTGTAGACCTGGTTTGGTAGACATGTAAGCCTTCCAGTTGTCTTTGTGCTGGAAAATGTTTCTTTTACCCTCAATCATGACTGATAGTTTGCCAGGTATATCAGCCTCGGTTGACATTTTTGCTCATTCAGTACTTGAAGTATGTTTCTCCAAGCTCTTCTTGCTTTTACTGTTTCCATTGAAAAATCATTTGTTATTTTTATATGTTTACCCTTAAAAGTTACTTTTTTTCCCCTTGAAACTCTCAGCACCTTTTCTTTGTCATGTATGTGGAGTGTTTTGACTACTATTTGCTGTGATGAGTTTTTATTTTGGTCATATCTGTTTGGGGTGCAGAATGCCTCTTGTATTTGGATGGGCCTCTCTTTACATGAGGAAAGTTTTCCTTTTTGATAATTTGAAATATTTCCTCAGGTTTGGTATTTTGTGATTCTTGTTCTGGTATTCCATGAATGCGCATGGTAGGCTTCTTCAAGATGTCCCATAACTCCTGAATATTCCTCTCAAGTATCTTTTTGGCTTTAACAACCTCTTCCATTCAGCTGGCTAGTTCTTCCACTTTGTCTTCAGGATCCGATATTCTATTTTCTGCTTCATTAGTTCTGCTGATAAAACTCTCTATTGAGTTTTGGGTTGAAGATAACTTGTCTTTTAGTTCAATTTTAAACTTTGCTTGAGATTGTTTTAACTGCTCTATGCCCATTTTTGTTTCTTCAACTGTTTTTCTCATCTCCTACAAGTGTCTGTTGTGTTCCTGTTCAAAGTGGTTGATGCAGTTATTTAACTCCTTCTGGATTTCCTCTTTCACAGTATTGATCATGGTAAGGATCAGGCTTTTAAAATCATTATCTTGGGTATGGCTGTCATGACTATTTTCTGTGAGTTTGTTCTGGATGGAATCTATCATTATGGGTTTAATTCTTTTGATAGGCGATTTGTTGTCTTGGTTTTTGTTTCTCATGGATTTGTACTGTGACCTGGGCATTGTTGTTTTATCTCTTAAGACCTTTCAGTTTCTGTGTGTTTTTGACTGAACTGAATTAGATAATATTACTACTACTGAGCAGTTATTATTAGTGTTATCCTTGGAGATGTGTACGCTTGTCTAGTATTGGTGTTATTTCCTAGATGAGGCTGTTAGACTGTTAGTACATCAATTAAGTCAGGTTTAGTAGACAGGGAGTGAAAATTAGTATGGTAGTGTACTTTTTCTGTTTACTACCTTGGTGATATATGAGAGTGAAAAAAGTTAAACTACAATGACTAATAGTTGAAAGGAACAAGATGGTAAAAAGGGTTTACTTATCTTTGGGCTGGATGTGAAGAATCTCTCCCATGTGTGGGATGATTTTAGAGGATTTCAGATGTATGGTGTTTGTCCCATAGAGTTTTGCTTGGGTTTTCTTTGGACTCTGATGAATTCTGAGGAGCAGGGAATCCTCTCTGCTCTGGTCTAGGGCAAAAAGGCCCATTTGTATAGTTGTGGCACAGATCACCTGGGACCTGGGGCATGGCCTAGGGGCCATCCCAAGTGGCAGAGCAGACTGACTGCTGCTCAGCCTGGCTGATGGGACGGGCACATGACCTGGGGCCTGGGATGTGGTGTAGGGGCCTTACCTGAGGAGCAGGGAGTCTGCCTTGGTCAAGTCAGGTGCAAAATATGCTTTCTGTCTAGTTGGTGGGCATATCACCTGGGACCTGGGCTGTGGCCTAGGGGCCTTCCCCAGCACCAGAGCATACTGGCTGCTGTTCTGGCTGGCTTGTGTCCTGGAGCTCAGGGCGTGGTCTACGGGCCTTACCTGAGGAGCAGGCAGGAGGTAGCCCTGGTCCAGATCTGGGGCAAAAAGGCTTGATTTCTTAACATGAGGCATCTCAATTTATATGTATGTCTATGTCTGTATGTATGTATTTATGTATGACTAGATATCCTACCAGATATTTTTGTTGGTTACCATATTTCAAATGCTGGAGTGTATGTGAAATTTCCAAATTGCTGGAGGAGGCTTCAATAAAGTGAGACAAGTCTTAAAATGCTACCAGAATGTTCTCTTTTTTTTTCTGTAGACGTGTGTACAAAAGAGGCTAATGTCCAACCCCCTCTGAGACCACACATAGTAATTTTTTTCTTAGTTTCAGGTTGCATGCTTTAAATGACATGTAAAAATACATCCATTTTACACACAGAGATCTCCCAGAAAAAAAACATCAAGGTCGGCATGCACAGTTCCCTCTTCCATTTTCCACCTGAAAAGATTAAGAAAGGCTAGATATTTTTGATGAATATCAAACAGCTGACAAAAAGCAGGGTCCATGTTTAAACCAATTTTGTACAAAATTAGAAAATCCCTTTGCATCATGGTCAGGATTGCTGGGTGGGAATATGTTGGGCTATTAAACCACCTGGAAAGAGTGGAAAGGATAGCATATGTTCAAGCTGAATTAAAGGATGTTGGGAGCTATCACGGAACACTGACAGTTCGACACAGAGGAAGAGAGAACAGGATCAATTATTCCATCTCTTTTCAGGTTCTTAATGTTTCTGAGGAGCCACCTGGGCTCTATGGCTTCCCACTTCCTCTTCCCCACAAAAGCTTTCAACTGCACGTCTCTATGTATATCATCCCACAGTATGCAATTTTCCATTCTGATTTAGTTTGTTAGAAATTGCCACTATTCTGTGGACAGACAACTCAGCTATGAGAGCTAATTCTTCCAAATGCCATGTCCAAACTCTCACTTCTTCCCATTGTGTGCCAGTCTCTGTGTTTCTTTTTGACAGGATCCACTTGGCTGCTCCTCCCTGTGTCTTTAATTTTGGATGTCATGTATTGAACTCCAGATTGTTTTGCTGAGAACTCAGAATCTGTGGTTCAGCCCACCTCTCCTTCCAAACATTAGCATTCTTTTTGAGTGTTTTCATTGGATCAGGCACTCTGCCTGTTTTCTTTGGCTTCTTCTGGCAGAGCTCTGCACATCCCTACATCTCAACTACATTCACCTGGTGAATAGACCCTGCCATGTCTCAGAAGTGCACTGCTTAAGAAAGCTTCATTAGAAATACTTATTAATAACTACTACCACCTCCTCTGTGAATATTTCATTCAAATATAATCAAGAAGTAAGCTAAAGGTCACTGTCCTTACTAATGCTTGAAGATTGAATATCCCCTAAGTGATCATGAGTTAAAGGCTCATTCCCTAGGGTGTCTTTATTGACAGGGAGTGGAACTTTTAGGAGCTGGGTGGGGTCTTGTGGAAATCCCTTTGATGATTTGTGTCATGACCTAAAATTTATCCTAGCACCCTGGTTTTTGTTGTTCCCTTTCTGATTTTGATTCATGGTCCCAAGTCAAACAGTTTTATTCTGTCTCTAGTTTATACCGCAACGTGATACCTACCACAGGCTCAAAATAACAGGGTCAAAGGATTGTCTGTAAAAGCTTTACAATTGTGGACTAATTATATCATTTTCTTCATGAGTCAATTATCTCATTGAAATGATAGAAAATATATTAACAAGTTCAGAGTTGGCAGGGAACATTAGGTATGAGTAAAGTAGGCTAGAGCACAGCTTTTAGGATCATGACCCCTGGAGCTTAGACAACAGAGTGGGACAAGACCAGAGGTTCTGCCATCATAGGGAAGGTGTCCTTATGCTGCCCCTCACAGAGCAACACTCTGAGCCTGACCAAATGAGTACACTGGTTAGTGAGACCTATGCTGCAGGACATTCAGAAAATCATGAATCATGTTTGTAGTTTTGGATTCGATGAGGTTTCCTATGCAAATGCCAAAGGAATTGTTACCTAATTGATTTCCACCATGGGCTTTGCAGCAGTTCCAGCCTAACTTCCCAATATGTACCCTGGAGAGACTTTTATCTTTCAGAAAGTTACCCTGCTGACTGCTTATTTTCCAGTTCTTTAGGCCTCTTACTTTGTCCTTGTGCCCACATTCTGGGGCCCATGAGCAACCACCAACAGCTATGTGTCCTCAGTTGTGATGACCCTACAAATTAATATTTGAGCTTTACATTTACGTTGGGTTGTGTGCTTCTAACCAGCACTTTCTTCTTAATGTTCTGGACGCTTAGACTAACAAGAATGCATACTTGCTTAGGTGGCTTCAGTGTTTCTAGGTTACAACTAACTCTTTGGGTTGGTCTTAAAGTAAATCCTGTTTTGTGAATTGCTTGGTGATTTTTTAAACTAACTTTAATGATAAAAATGCAATTTTAATCTATCGTTAATTCTGTCTACCAGAATGCATGTTTTTCTTTTAAACATGAAACAAAGCTTGTCCAGTCTACCTGCAGTGACCAATGCAAAACCATCATATGCAAAATCAAAGTGATGGGAGCATGTGTTATAACCTATATCACTCACAAACTATTGCCATGTATGCAGAGTCTTAAGGTTACATGTGTGCAAGTGAATGCTTCCATGAAGCATCTGGAATACCAGAGATGAGTCTTTAGCCTGGAGTTGATAAGGGTGTCAAGTTAAGGACATGTGCATGTAAATTTTAGTGATCTGCTCATGGTACTGACTGTGTAAAGAGGGAGGTGTTGAAATTGGGAGAGACTATCACCACAGTGGTTCTCAAGCAGTAGGTTATTAGGCATCTTTCCTTTAAGCTTGGTATGGTCTGGGGATCAGGGATGTACCTAAAGATTATCAGGAAATGCAGGAGCTGGGTGATGAATACATTTTTGTGGCATGAATGTGTTGCATGCAAACTGAACGGTATCTCTGCCATCTGAGTCACATCTCACAGGATGGCATTTTTGTGCTTCCACTGCAAAAAAGTCATATGTAGAACTCTCACTGTAGCTGATTTCCTACAATGGAATTTGTGAAAGAAATAACCACACTTGGATGAAGTATTGTTTCTTGCTTTAATTAGCTTATAAAGTCATTCTTACCCTAGACCCCCAGAGAAATATTTGAGTGAGCTGAAAACACAGAGATTTTGCTATATTCAACTCACAAGTAAGGATAAAGAGACAAGGTGTGTGTTGTGGATCAAGTTGTATTCTGAAGCCTGCTTGAAAGGGAATGTGTGTTTTAAGTTAGTTCCTCACGTTTCCTATAGAGATGGAAGAGGTGGGAATATATCTGAAAGTCTGGATACATGTACCTTGTCCTATGTCACTCATCATCTGATGAGGACTTGTCCTTTGTGACTAGCTAGAGAGCACTACTGAAACTGGGGCAGGGCCAAGATGGGCTGTGTGAGTAGTCTGTGAGCTTCTTCTGCCACTTTTTCTTGTGAATGCTGGTACTTAGTGCAAGCAAGTACCAAGAGAAGAAAGAGCAAGGCAACAGTGGTATCTACTTGTCTGCCAAGATCTGCTGTGGTGTATAATCTGAATACATACACAAGAGATCTAGGGTTTCTTTTTTTCCTCTCTGAATATGTGCAGTTTGCCTTGAGATCATTTCTGTTCTCAGTGTGAGTCAGAAGGGCAAGGCATGAGGGCTTGTCTGGGCTCTGTCAGGTCCAGGTGTTTTTCCTCAACCCTATTATTGTTTGGCATGATGGAGGCTTTAGTTGAAGAGGATTCTGGACTTGTCTCTGAGAGCTATGTCAGGGCTCAAATGTTGGAATGTAGTTGTATTAGCTGTTGGCCTGGCTAGCAGTGTGACACCTAGCCACTCAATCTTTAGCAGTTTTTATTTCATAATACTCTTAATAACTTTAAAAATATTTTAAGAAGTGTATGAAGCACAATAGCAAGAAAATTGGCATCAGCCAACATGCCCATCAACAGAGGAATGGGTAATGAAAATGTGGATACTATTCAGCCATTGGAAAGGATGAAATTATGGAATTTTCTGATAAATGAATGGAACTGGAAAATTTAATATTGAGGAAAGTATCTCAGAACACTTCATGGAATTTCTTATAGATGGATGTTAGTACTGATATCCTTGTCAGTGTATTTGGTTTAGAATTTTTGTATGACCCAGAAAATTTGAAAGGGACCTAATGAATGGGAAGGTGAAAAGGAGTGGATAGGGAGAAGCATTTTAAAAGGGAGATTTATGATACCATAGGAAGTAGAGTGAGGGAGGGAATAATTGGGAAAAATACCTAGGGGGACATCATGGGATGGGATATAGGAGGGACAGAAGTTCTTACAGAAATCCCCTTAAATTGTGGGAGGCAACCCCATAGGAACCTAATATGCTAAAAATATGTCAAAACATGTCTTTTAAAAAAAGAAAAAGAATGGGTAGCCCCTATGCAGAGGAGCATAGAGTGAGGAAAACAGGACAAACAAAATAGAAAACAATTACAGATACACTGGAAGTAACAGGGTTATGGCACTTCCTGATAAAATGTTGGTCAGAGAGATTTCCAAAGGCCCCCAAATTATATAGGCTTTTGCCATTGCTCTTGGTTGCTCTCCAAAAAAAAACCCATCAGTAGACCATATTACTGAAGATGCAACACAAATGGATTATAGAACATGGACAAAATATATCAAATGGAACTGGTCTAAGAACTTCCTCCTTGTTGGATAGCTTACATAATACCAAGCAATACTGTAGAAGCTACGGGGGGTGGGGGAAATAATTACATGTCTCATCAATTCATGAGATCTGCACGTTTCAATAAAAAATCACCATAGCAACATGTGAACACCAACACCAGGGTAATAGTGGCAAGAATATCAAAGAGACAACCAACAGCTTTCTGCTTGAACTCAAGACTGGCTTGTTAGAATGGAACACATTCCTGTTACTGCTAACTAGAACAAAAACCTAAAAAAAGGGAAGGAAATAGATCAATAAAGAATAATGAATGCATAGGTAGGAAGACAGTATACCAAACTGCTCTATAAATAGCTACTATCATACTCCTAGATTTGAAGAACACTTAGCACTCAGTCTAGAAATCTTCTTCTACAAGAAAGACAGAAAATCTCTACACTGAGGATAGAGACTAGGCCAGTAGAAGAGCAGTGAAGTGGACAACAACAGCCAGTCATAATGCAAATTGCCAGTGAACTGGCAATGCTCACCCAGAATCAGGCCACGAGACTTAGGGAATCTCACAGAAGAGGGGGTGGTAAGATCATAAGAATCTAAAGACGGGAAATTCCACTGTTGGACAAGACATTTCATTCAAAGAAAGGATGTTGCATCCAGGAACTCACTGCAATGAGAATTGTCCTTACCAGACTTGCATAATGACTGAAATACCAACATGCCCCCATAGAGGATGAGGAACTCAAGAGAGACAAAACACACAATGGAAACCTTAGTGACTAGAGCTTTATGAGTGAAGGGAAATGCTCCTATCAATGGGGTTGCCCAAAGAGGGACAACTTGGTATGCCACAGAGACCTGAACCCTCATAAGAGTAAACAAACCAGAGGGAACCCTGGGGTTCATAGAAGTGGCCAGGTAGGAGGGTGAGAGGAAATGGAATGGATTGGTGAGGGCAAGGAAGGGAGATGGAAGGGAGGAGGGGTGGAGTAAAGCAGGGATTAATACTCAATAATGCTTGTAAACCTAAAAAATAGCTAATAAAAGAAGTATAGAAATATTTTGTGTGAATCTGTATAAGCACAAAATTCCCCATTCTTATTGTTCATAACAGTCATGAGGATTTTTTTTTTGTGTGTGAGAGAGAGAGAGAGAGAGAGAAAGGAAGGGAGGACAAGAGAAACAATGTACACAAAGATAGAAACATAACCCCAATCACACAACTCATGTCCTATTCTGCATTCTGTATTGTGGTTCCCATTTGTGTGGTGGATTGTTTGCAGTACCAGTAGCTCCTAGGATTTCCTGGGGCCCAATATACAAAAGACCATTCTCATATATGAGTGACCATTGATCAGGAAAACATACATATGAGTTTAGTTTACACTTTGAAAAAGACTCCCCACGCAAACAAAAGTAGAAATGCTTACATATCCCTAACTCTAAAGAGTAGGCTCATTTGTCTTCAGGAGGATGTGAGAGGAGTGTTCCCGTAGTCAGGCCTGTTTGGAACTGGTACACATAGGGTTTTTTTTTTTTTTTTTACAAGTACTGAGTTTTCAAGACAAAGACTGGTTGCATTCTTTCCCGATATTTATGTCAGTTTATTGTACACTTATTCCTGTCTTCTTTAAAATCTCTTTCTGTTTGCAATTGAACTGAGCAGCTATCAAATACCTCTGCTTTCTATAACTCATCTGGGTGGAAAATCATTTCAATTTTGAAACTGTCAGCACACCAGCTACTGAAACTTTATATATTGCCTGCCACAAGAGTGTCTAGATGTATGGAAAATCACAAACTCTCATGGGTTATACTTTGTAACATCACTCATTTTTCTGTAAAATTAAGGAATATAACTTGCATCAGTATTCTCTTGCGTACATAATTTGCTATTCCTATGATATCCTGGAACATTCCAAGAAACTGCTTTTTAAGCGTGTGACATTCCTAAGAGTCCTACAAATGTATTCTTTTAGAAAGGTGGCATGTGTGAAGACACAGATAACATTAGGGACATTCTCAAAAACGATTATTCTTTGCTTTCTCTCGTGAGGATGGGGGTGGGAATGTCTTCATCTGCTGCTCTCTTCCAAGAATTCCAGTGGAAATTCTCCAGCAGTTAGTTGTTGAGTGTTGAACAACTGGTGAGCTTCCAGACTCTTGAAAAAACAGAAAACCCTGAGACTGAGGCCTCTTAGGTAACTGGCATGGGAAGAGTTCTAGAATCTTTGGCTCGTGACCTAACTTTGCAGAACTCTGAAAGTATTGCTTGGCTTTGGGCCTATCCATTTTTGTTCTTGAATGCTCTGCAAAGGAAGGATTTTCAGCAGACAAATCTCCAGCCCTGGTTGGGTGCTGGTTGCTGAGTGCCCTCCCTTTCCTCAGCTAGAGCCCTGGTTCCTCTTCTGGTTATTCCATCCTGCCAAGACAAGAGACCCAGGCAGTTTCTTGCAGAGGACTCTACAGTGAGGGGAAACCTATACTTTTTAAAATTCGTTCTTTTTTATTTAGTTTTACAAGCATATTGAGTACTAAGCCCTGATTCCCTCCATTTCCCTCCTTCCCAGCCCCCTCCCTTTCACTTATCAATTTATTCCACTCTCTCCCATCCTCCTGCCTGGCCACTTCTAATGACCTCAGGTTTCCCTTTTGCTTGTCTACTATGGTGGAGATTCAGGCTTCTTGTGGCATACATACCAAGATGATAAGGTTTCTGTTGTATGTTATTATCTCGCTTGATTTCCTCATAGTCTGTGGGGGCATGTTGATTTGTCAGTCATTATGCAGATCTGGTAAGGACAACTTTCATTTCAGTACATTCCTGGATGTGGTAGACCTGCCTTGAAAGGAATGTCTTGTCTAACCATGGACCTTCCTATCTTTAGGTTCTTACAATCTCACTGCCCCTTCTTCCACAAGGTTCCTTAAGCCTTAGGATGGGGAGAGATTAGGATGGCCTGAATACGAGCGAGCATTGCCGGTATTCTGCATTCTGCATGATCATCGTTGTCCAGGAAACCTATTCTTAGGCAGGTTGGGACAGCACTCCCTCTCTCATAGGCTTTCACGAGTGTGGTTGTGAGAGGGTGGCACTTACCAGCCATAAATATTGAGTTCCTTTCTAGAGCAAATCCAGACTTCCTCACCTAGCTTGTTTGGACATTGTAATATAATATTGCTCTGACCATAGGTGCTTTGGCTACTTTCATTCACCAACTGATAATTCTAGTCATCATCTCCTGGATAGCATAGGATAGTGTGGGTTCTCCCACAGGTGGAACGACTGCTGCTGCTTTTCTCTAGCACTTTCTAGGGGATTGCTGGGATGAAGAATGTGGCTGGCTTGTAGTGGAGCACAGAGCTGAGCCCTCCTGTCTGGTGCATCTCTCAGGCCGAACAATTTACTCCTTTTGGGGATATCTCAGGCCGAGCAATTTATTCCTCATGGGACCTTTCTGAAAGTGCTGAGGTGTGGCCCTAAGATGGAGATTTGTTCTCTATAGGAACAGCAAAGTTCATTTTCCAGTATTAGGGGATTTGTCTTTTCTATACTGTTCATTTGAAGAACTGAAAACTTGTAGAATAGACCTTATTTGAGTCCATGAGACTAAATAAAGTGGGCACTTGGGGTAGAGAGACAGGAGCAGTATTCCTATACAGGCAATGCTAATATTCTCAGAAACGGGGGAGCTGTGACAGAGCAGAGTGACAGGTAGCTGGCTGGGAAAGGTAATGCCAGGCCTAGCGCAGACTGTGGGCAGTGGAATGGAGTCTTAGACCAGGTCTGAGGCAGAGGAGGCAGCATTGTGACAGCTACTTGAAAGAGAGGTCCCAAGGAGCCAATGGGCTGAGAACGATTAACAAGTTGTTTCTCTCTCTCTCTCTCTCTCTCTCTCTTCCTCTTTCTATTTCTCCCTCCCTCCCTCCTTCCCTCCCTTTCTCCCTCTCTCCTTCCCTTCTTTCTCTTTCTTTCTTTCTTTCTTTCTTTCTTTCTTTCTTTCTTTCTTTCTTTCTTTCTTTCTTTCTTTCTTTCTCTCTCTCTCTCTCTCTCTTTCTTTCTTCTTTCCTTCCTTCCTTTCTCCTTCCTTCTTTCTTAATTTGTTTATTTCATGGTATTAAATGTTCTTTCTTACACAGTTCTCTCAGTGCTTTTGAAAAGCTAAAGTCAACATTGTTTTCTAATGTTAGAAGTATCCAAGGCATTGAACTTCCATGTCAATACAAAGGAATGGACTGTCTACCCTGAGCCAATTCAATTAGGTGTAAATTCATACAATTTAAATTTATTATGCAATCTGGTCAATAGATGAGCTCAGATTTAAAAGCTTTCAAAACACATTTATAGTACAGGAGTTATATATTCATGCTGGTGTTTTCAAAAAAGATTGACTGGTGTTGGCCGGGAGGAAGAGGATTATCATAGCCCTGTTCCCATAAAATTTGATAATGGAGAATTAGTATATTGGTTACTTTTCTAGTTGCTGTGACTGAATATCTGACAAAACCTGCGAAAGGAACAAATGGTTTATTTTGGATCATATATGGCCTGAGGGTACAGTCAATATTAGCAAGAAACCAGTGTTGAACAGGAGCCTGAGACAACTGGTCACATTGCATCTATATTCAGGAAATGAAGAAAGATAAATGCTGGTGTGGCACTTGCTTTTTCCTTTTCTTTTTTCTTTTTTTTTTTCAGTGTAGTATTTGAGTCTGCATAATAGTGTCACCCACAGTGCTGAAAACACCTTATTGACCCTCACAGTAAGACAATAGCCCTTGAGGATATTTTTTGTAGAAGAGCAAACACAGCTGTGTAGCTCTATTGTGGAATATTAATGAATCCAAATAATATGGCAGGCTAAGTTCATTTTGTTATGTCTCAGATTTCAATAATTCTTGGCAGTGCTTATACCAAAAAATTGTCTATTTGTGATTTGTGTACTTTTATTCTTGGCCTTTCAATATATGATTTCTAATTCATTTCCTGAGGGTATAATCCCTGTCATGGATATTTAATTCTCCATCTATGTCTACTGAAAAAAATAATAATTGCTAAATACTTAAACATAATACCTAAACAATTAGGTTGTAGACATATTTGAAAAATAGTGTGCAAAAGTAGTGCTCTGCAAAATGTAGTATGCACGAACATGTAGAATTTAGTAAATGTAGATCCTGATTCAGAAGACCTAAGGTGTGAATTGATATTATCCATTGCTATAATGTCTCAGGCTAAATGGGTCCTGTGCACTACTAGGACCATCCGAGTCATGTAAGCAGCAGTTGACCTTCAGTGCGTGGGCAATCTAGTCCTGTCTCTGAGGCTGATTCATTGAGTATGGATGGATTAATTAAGGTTTTGAAGTTTCCAAAACTCTTCTGGTAACTTTAATGTACACAATAGCTTGAGAACTCCATGTTAGATATCATAGTGATTTATCAACTGTCCACAATCTCCTGTCATTTTCAGGACCAAACCTCAAAACATTTGGGATACAGTGAGAACTACATTCTTTTGGTTTTTTTTTCCTTGCTATGAGAGAGAAGCAACTCAGGATAGAAGCACACACTTAGAAAACCTGACGAATAGGTACAAATGTTCCAACAGTGGAAACAGTGAGTATAGTCACCATGGAAACTTGCCAATTTTCTGCAAATTTTTACCTGTCTCTTGGAGAGGAAAAACAACAATTGTCACATTTGGGACCTGGCACTAGACAAAGTAATAGCTAAGGATTTTGCCTTCGAACTAGACAAGGTAGCATGATTTGCAGAAGTACAAGAGGGATGCCCAAGGGAAATTCAAACATGAAATATTTTTACCATGTGTATATGTCACCAAGGAAGCTATTAGAGAGTATAAGATATTGGCTAGTAGCAGTAATGATGATGACAACCATTAGGAAAGACACAAAATACTTTTAGGCTGCCAGCACTTGGCCATATGATTTACATACGTTAACTCATTCTGTTTCAAAATATCAATAAGGTTGATGCTTTTGTGGCAGTAGAGTTTTATTATTCCGATATTGTATTTAGCGAAATTGAATGAGATAAAGACTAAACCTGTTGCCACTCAGGAAATTGACTAATCTGAAACTTGAACCTGGGAAATTCATGGATAAGAAATCAATGCTACAATTATTTTCTGTAAACTAGGACATAGAATTTTTCACTGATGTTGAAGTTAGAAAGTAGTAGATCACTGTGTGTGTCCTTCTACCTAAGAGGGAGCTTTAAGTCATGTTCACTTCTGAAGAAGATATATGAGATGAGGTAGAGGTCCAAAACGCAGCCAAAGAATGAAAATACTATCAGAAAACTAAGTAATTCGACTGGTAAGTAGAAGGAAGTAATAGCATTTTCTGGAAATTGAATTCTTATTGACATGGTCTTAATTTCAGAAATAATTATCTGGTGTATTCATGGGCAAAATGAAAGGAGAAGTTATAACACTGTTTATATTGTTGATGTTTTAAGATAACTGTAACCTATGTGTGTTTATGGGCAGAGTAACTGTTCTGTAATAGATATTATCTTTGAAACTCCCTCATGGAATATGCAAAGAAAATGTTTCAGAGTATTTTTTCAGAGACAGGGTTAAGCTTAGAATTTATACATGTGGAAATTCTTCTAGTGAAGTAGGGAGTAGACTGAGAAAGGGGAATGAGTTTAAAGGGGAATAAAGGAAAACCTTAGAAAAACAAAGCTATCAGACCCCCAGGGAAAGCTTATTCACTGCGAAAACAAACTTCTTCCTACCTCATACCGTTAAGTCAGAGTAATAGAAAAAGACCACATATAGAAAATAGAAAACAGAGGCTAGCAAGATGGCTGTCAGAAAAGTGCCTGCACAGGAACCCAGAGACCTGAGTTTAGTTCTTCTGTGGCAGGACCCAATGTGGTGTGTTTTAAAATAGCTTTCATTCAGATACCAGGACCACAGTGTACATGAAAGTGGGATGCTGTCATGATTGCCAATCTGACAGGTTGTCATATCACTTTGATGATACTTTTCTGGCCATATCTCTTTGGGATTTACTAGATTAGGTTAATCAAGAACCCACTTTAAGGGGCTGGAGAGGTGGCTTAGGGGTTAAGCCTCTGCCTTGCAGGCAGAAGATCCTGAGTTCGGATCCTAGACCCCACGTATAGACGCAGGGCGGAAGCGGGGGCGGCCTGCGTTTCTGGTCCTGGTAGGGCAGAGCCTGTGAATCCCGGGGCAGAGTAAACAAGGAGGAGATGGAGGCGGTCCATGGTGGTTCCAGGGTTCGCCCGTGGTTCTACACACACACACACACACACACGTGCACACACTCATACACGCACAATTGAATAAATAATAATAATAAACCCACTTTAAATGTGGGAAAGAAAAATATTTTTTAGAATATGTAAATAGTTCAGAAAGTACTAGTTTCATTGGGAGGAGTATCTCCCTGGGTACTTAAGTACATCAACCCTTCTCTAATGGTTCAGACACACTGGAGTATCATCTTCTCTGGTTTTATACACTGTTTTAGAGACACTTGTCCAAGATCATTTTTTCAGTACCATCCATAGACTGTCTTCTGTAATGTATATTTCCAAATTCTACAATACACTTGGGCTCCTCTTCTAAAGGGAGGACTTGCTTACCATTTCAGGCTTCTTGTACTGCATTTCTCCTCTAATGTGGAATCCAAAAAGAAAATTTTACATGACATCATAGTCCACCATGCTCAGCTCACATCCCCATTATACTAGGGCCTCAAGTTCAAACCTCCAGACCTTGATTACTCCCCCAATAAAATGTTCATAACTGCACATCCACTAACAAAATATGTTGAGCTGCCCAAGATCTACCTGAAATATACACCTTCTCCTTTCTATTTCCACAACCACCACTGAATTCAAGCCATGCTACCCTCATGTCTATTGAGAATAAAATGTCATTACAATGGCTAATTTGGGGTTGTCAATGAGAGAGAAACCTGCAAACTGGCAAACACAGTTGTGTATGTGTGTGTGTGTGTACACATGTGCGTGTGTCTAAAAAAGCTGTTTTCAATGCTGGATTGTCTATAGGGTTAGAAAATTGGGTGGGAAAACCTCATACTGAATATTGGCAGCAGCAATTAGGTTTGGACTCTGTGAAACAAACACCCAGCAGCTCAGATATATGTATGCCTGTTTTTCTTTAAGAAGGGGTATTTTTTGCCCCTACATTGGCTCATGGTTTTATATCATAGATTCTTCTGCTTTTGAATTCTTACTCATCTCAGAAGAGTGTCCAGACTTCATTCTTCCTTCTTTTCCAACTTCCAGCTTCTAGGAATTAGGAGCTACTGGTACCTCTAGCTGTTTAGCCTGAAGAAGGCAAGATCAGAAATATCATGTTTAGAGCCTTTAGAAAGCCTAATACTTATCCAGTATGATTATGTAACTTCTAACTGAACTCCCATCATCAATCCTCCCCAGCCTTCTAGAATATTCAAAACAGTTTGCTGTTTTGAATGTCCATAATCCTCAGGTATTATTAGTCCTATATATTTAAGGTCACAAATATGAGTGTCATCTTGATCCCATGTTATCAGTCCTTCTATGGTGGTAATTACAGTTCTGTTTTTCTTGGTATTAGATTACTTTAATAGAAAAAAATGTAGGAATGTTTGGAAAGATAAAAATAGAAATATGAAGACAATGTCTTGCCATCCCTACTGTCCACTGTAAGTGGTACTATAATAATGGAGAAGTTAAACTATTTGTCACAGGCATAGACTGATCATGTATATCAAGTATATATTACTGTAGTCTAGGGTAACACATAGAAAGAGTCTGTCATTACCTTTTCCTGAAATTAAGAAATATTAACATTTACATATTTTACCTACCTAAAAAATTCAGCTAAATTCAAATTATCTTTCTTTGTTTTATTTAATTATTTTTTGGTGTTTTGGAAAGACCTGAAGTACTTGCAGGCAAGACAAGTACTGTATCATTGAGTTAAAACACATAGCCTGACACTAGGATCCTTGAAGGCTATGAACTGACAGTCACAGTAGTGTTCCTAAGCTTAAGGGGAACACAGGAAAGAGTTGTGGGATATGCCCTGGATCCTTGCACCTCATCGGAGAGGAGGACCCAGAGGAGAGTTTGGCATTCATGGTAAAGGATGCTCTGGGGATTGAGGGGGAGGCACTGGGGAATGGGGAGGGAGGAGAGAGGGGAGAGGAGAGGAAGGGGTCTGAGGGAGGTGGAGGGAGGGAGGGGACTGGTGTACCTGTTAAGTTTGTATGAGCAGAAATAATAATAATAATAATAACAATAATAATAATAATAGTAATAATAATAAACACATAACCTGAGAACTTTTTAGTTTAATCTCCTTCAACTTTGTCCCATGAGAAGCATACATTTATACTGTTTCAAGGAGCAGTAACCAGGGCCTCAGACCACTAAACTTATTATATCCCACCACACCACAAGCTCCACCTTTGTATGGATAGTAAGAGAAAGAAAGATAATTTTGTGTTTTCCAGGATGACTGGGATTGTCTTTACACTTCATGTTTCAGAGATCCAAACTGCCAAAGGAAGGAATATGCCAGCAGTGGAAGTATTAGACACAGGAGTCAAAGTGATAATTTCATTTTTATTGAGAAACGACTATTCATGGAAAACAATAGAAAAAGTGGAAAGGGAAATCTTGGTGAATTTCCCCAGATGTGGGCACCCAGCTAATGATCTAAGCAAGACCCCACTGCACTAGGGACAGTCCCAGTTCAAGTTTCCAAGATGCTGTCTGCCAGGCTAAGCCTGACAAAGAGGTCTTCAGCCATGTAATCTTCCGTGGCTCCCATCTGGAACAGACTGGGTGGTTATCTGTCCACTTACTTGTAGATATTAATGTGCTGATGCAGATGGTGGTGTTTCTGATGGTGTTGCAGTTGCTCTGTATGATTGCTAATAAATTCAGGATGAAACAGCTTAAGGTAACAAGGGATTTATTCTTTTTTAAGCTAGTCTGGGTCCTTGTCCAATTTGGAGAGCTCACACTAATACCAGGGCTGAGGGAACTGATTTACACTATATCCACATAATGGCTGAGAGAGGGACAATCCTTACTTGCCAGACCAGCATATCTGGCCATGCATGTAGAAGAATGCCAGCTTTCTTAAACAGTTCCCTCCATCTTATTCACCTCAGGGACTAGTCCTACCCACCATTGCCTGGGGATTCCCCATCAACTACACAGTCTTCTGCAAGTTCATTCTTGCCTTAACCCAACTACAATTTCTCCACAAATGTGCTCCGAGCCTGAAACCTCAACCATCAAGTTGGCACCTGTATCTTATTATGAGAGATGGTCACAAAGTAGACAACACCTTTTTTGTTTTCAGTGTCCTGTTAATAAAGATACAGGAAGTTGAACATCTTCCCAAGGTGGTAGAGATACTTGATGGTAATCTAGACATTGTGGTATAGTCTGGAAATGTCAAGGAGGATGACAATCAGTTGCCATGCTGATCCTTCAGGATTAGAAACAATTAATTCAGCATAGGCCTTGCACTGTGTGACTTGTTCAGGAGTAATATTTGAAGTTACACCAGTCCCATGTCATCACTATTACAGTAGAAGGCCGTGGAAATGTAGACATAAGGACCACAGAGTTGACAGTATCCAGCAATATCTATGGAATTTCTTCAGCAGGTCAGAGGGCCCAATGACCATCAATTAGCAAGAATATCAAAGCACGCTGAGGAAGTAACCACTCATACATAGAGGAGCTGAGCAGAATTTAGGGAGTGAAGCAGGGCCTACTGGGTACCCCATGAAGGGTCTGGGAACCACTATACAGAATACAGGCTCTTGACAAGGTAGAGGAATGAGTGGAAAATCTGAGGTCATACTGGAAGCAAGCAGTGTCACCTAATTAGATCATTGTAGTACCATGGGTCAGAATGTCATGGGTTAGGGGTTGCCTTGGGCAACCCTGGACTAACTAACTTACATATCTTCCAAAAGGATTCATGGAGAAAGCCCAAAGCTCGGAATACATCATTTAGACTGCTTCTTTCAGCAATTTATCTTAATATTGCCATCACACGTGGTGGTTTTCTTTTTTAGCTGTGTCTTTAGGAAACCGAGTTTTATTTTTTTCAGTGACCTCAACTAATATAATGATGACCTTCCTGAGGATGTGGTTAGGGGTCAAGTTCTAGAGTCAGGGACAATCCTGAATCATGTCATCAACAAAATAGACAACTGTGTGATGACTTGAACAACACAAGGTTTTGCAAGATTTATCCTTCTTGAATCTGAGGAAGAGCATTCCTACACAAAGTGTTATTCACTGTGTGTATTCACCCCTCTGCAAAACTTCATTTTAATGCCACAATCATGAAGAAAACCTTTTGTTTTGCAGTCTTCCATTATAATCTATGAATTGAATGACACCAGCATTAGGAATCTAGATTTAGCTTCATTACAGATAAAGATAAGTAAAATATTAACTGACATCCTTAAAGCAGGCTAATACTGCACTTAGCTCATTAAATGCAGCTGAAATCTAGTATTACCTTTTAAAGTAGAGTGCCAATGAGAAAGTTTTCCAACTTTAGATCCTTATGTTTTAATTCCAGAAGAACAACATAGTAATTTTTCTTTTTAATCTGCTTTTCTGATGTTTTAACTAATAACTAACAGTTTTCTACGTGATTTCTAGTGGACATGTTAGCTAGTACAGTTTTGAAATTAAGGATAGCTTTCAAGACCAACAAATCCAAGCTTACTTGAAGAAAATAGCAAAAATTAAAACTGTAGCTTATAAAGGATTATTTCCCTGAATTATTTTTTGGCTTCAAATGTCTGTCTTCCTTTCCCTAAGATAAAAGTTGCTGCACTATGCAAGCTGGAAAACCAGTCTCTAGTCACTCCAATGTCTCTTTCCCTTATTTCACACCCATGACAAGTATTCTGTATTAATTTCAGAACCTTGAAGTTTCCATGTGAATTTGTTCATTATCCATCATATCACTTGATGGATATTTCATATGATACACTGGAAGAGAAGGTTTTGATGTTAGACTTCATACCTGATTCTAGAGAAGCCCATTAATTGACGTTATCTCAAAGATGAAATGAAGGTAATATTTCTCACTTTTTCCTCCATGCCCTAAACTTCACAAAAGCAATAATACAAAAATGTGGGTGGGGCTTTGAAATATTAACAGTATGCATTAATGAAATTATTCGTCTGGTTTTTCTTAATCTCTTCAACTCTATTTGAAGCAAGGTTCTTTTGAAATCTCCTACTTGCTAGAAATGTTTGAATGGAATGAACACTGCTCCTTTTAGATAACCAATATCAATATGAATAATTAACAGCATAGAAAAACCTACCTACTTAATCCAAAGAAATGATATTTTACTGTGATTAGTCAGAAATATTAAGGAAATGAATGTTTACATAGCCTTATTTTGCTAATGCATTTTTCATTGTATGTTTGATGTTCGTTGCTATAATTAAAAATTTAAGATTATACCAATTTGAATGACCCTATCTCAAACGACCTTATATAAATTTGTTCAATACTGTCATAGTTAGGCACAGGTGTCAACTTAATGGTTGGGGGTTTGAGCTCTGGGCACATTTGTAGAGAATTAGTAGTTGAGTTAAGCCCAGAGCAAACCTGCAAGAGATTGTCTAGCAGATGGGGAAGACCTAGCCTATGGTGGGTGGGACTAGATCCTGAACAGATGAATAAAATACTGAGAGCAGGTTGAGGAAGTTGGCATCCTTATGTACACTTGGCCAGACATGCTGGTCTGGCAAATAAGGATCGTCCCTTTCTTAGCCATTACATAAAGATGATGTAACTAGTTTCTGCGGCCTTGGTGTGGGCAGCTCTCCTGTCAAGCTGGACTGAAAACTGTAACCAGATAACCATAAGAGACAATAAACCTCTTGTTCCCTTGAGCTGTTTGATGGTCATTTTTCAGCACCTGTGCAGGTGAACTGCAACAAGTACTATTCGATCCTCTTCAGTTTTGCAGCTTTATACAAAGATATAATCAACATAAAATTCAGTATAATGTGCTTGTTTGGAAAGTTTTCTTTTAAAACCATCAAAATGCTAGGAACATTATCTACAAGTTAATTGAGAAGGAACATTCAACTGAGACATTTAGCTTAACAAATTTCTTCAAGCACTCCAGAGATAAGCACAAATGATTGGACAGTGCAAACTTTGGAATGCTGAGGCCATTGATATTATGTGTTACCTTTAGTTGATTTAACTCTTTATCCTGTAAACTAGGCTTTTTTTCATTTTTAAAGAATATGAAAATTCTAGATGTTTATGATTGATTATTGTGAATAATTGTGATTTAATCCTTTCTAGTTAAGTAGTCATACTTTAGTTTTATATTTGACAGCACTAATTGAGAAGCAATATTTTAATTATTTTGGCTGCAACAGTGGTACAGGGTCTGACTTTGGGAATGGCACATATTTTTGTCATGTGTGAAGACTTCAACTTTAGTAGCAGTTAGATTCTGACAGTTTTAAGCTCTTCACATCACAGTATGAATATCTAACAATGACTACGTGAAGGAGATCATTCAATCTCCTTTCATTCCACGTCTCAAAGTTTTTTTCCCTCCAAGATTATTTCTGATCTCATTGGAGGAAATATTGGCGTTCTAGAGCATGTTTTTATATGTATTTTATACAGGATGCTATTTTTTCATAGAAGAGTACTCTGATTTTATTATTATATATGGTTCCATTTTATTTCATAGATTTCAACATACTTTTAATTTTTTGTTAATTTTTGACAGGCAAAACTCACAAGTGTATATAATTTATCTCAGTCTTATCACCATCTATCACTTCAAAGTCCCTCAGAGATATTCCCAACATATTCCCCCTCTCGCCTTCCTCTTTTTTTTTCAGAACCCCCTGAGTTTCATTAGTACTGCCCATACAGACATAGGTGAGGGATCATCCATGAGAGAATGGGCAACATACCAGTGGCCACATGTAATACCCATTTTAAGCGAATATTATATAAGATCAAATTTCCTAGTTCGGTTATGTTTCAGTGCCTCAAAATTTTGTTATGAGGAAAGCAGCTTTTTAACTACCAAGAAAAAAAATGACCCATCCAAAGATGCCTTATCAATCTTAAAGCTACAAATCCTAAGTACCAAGATGCCAACTTCAGTCTCTCTGATGGAGCCAGTGGAGGCTGGAATCCGATCCCATGATTATTCAATGATGGAAAGCACAAGTGAAGAAGCACTGCTATATTAGAACACTGGAGTTACATTTTTATCTAAAATGAATTTGCACGTAAGAAAGCAGGGTTCTAAATCATTTGTTGCATACAAACAAAGATTATAAAGGAATTTGGAAACTTAGTATGCTGTGTGATTTCCAGGAACATGGCTTTCATGATATGATGCCTTCTTGAATGCATTCTTGTAAAAGTACTTCCCTAAAACCTACCTTCTCTGTAAAGTTGTATTTCATGTTGATCTATAATTATTATGCTTTTGCTTTGTAAGAAATAACTATACGATGAAAAGAACTATATATATATGTGTGTATATATATATATATATATACATATTTAAGAAAAGTGTTATTAATGCTGTTCAATCAGGTAAAGACTTTAGGGGAAGGAGAAATCACCATTGCCCAGGGGAGAGATAATAACGTGTGCAAAAATGAGAAGGTGAAATTAGAAATGTTTGCATATTTTAATGTGGAGGAATGCTAGAAATTTTCAAGAAATCTCATAATTACAATGCTCATTTTTATTAAAAAATTTCCTTTTATACAAGCATAAAGACTAGTTGTCCTTCCCTCTCCCTCCCTCCACCTTTCTCTCCTATTTTCCCCTTCCTTTACTAATCCATTAATCTCCCACTCACCCTCCTGACTATCTGCTTGTGTGGGCCATAAGGTTCAGTTTGAATTGTCTGCTGTAATGGGGGCTCAAGGTTTGTGGAAGTTTAAGTGACTCTTCCTTGGATAGACCACAGATAAGATGCTCCTCTTCACCTGTCTAGTCCTTGTCCCTAAGATTCCCACTGCATATAGTTATTTCTCCTGAGTTCCTTGCTGGTCCATGGAGGAATGTTGATATGTCAACCGTTGTGCAGGTATGTTTCACCAAATACTTTTTACATACACTTTCCTATGTGTATGTTCTATTTACTGGAGATTAGACATACATTGTGGGTATGTCGACTCAGAAATACTAAATACTTAAATATGAGACCTGAAATTACAACAATGCTAGTAGAAAAGAAAAAGAAAAAAAATAAAACAGGGAAAACACTTATTGAAATTCTTATGATGAGAATTAAGTTCCTGGAGAAGATATCGAAAAGCACAGGTTATAAATGCAAAAGAGAGACAAATGGAATTCACATAATGTATTCAAAAGTAAGGAATTACTAGGGGTAAACAGCACCCTAGGGGATATTTGAAAACTGATAAAGATGTAATTCTGATAAATAAATCTTAAGTGTTATCACCATACTGAGCAAATGAAAATATGCATTGCTCTGAAAATGTGATTTGCAGTAAATAGATGAATAAATATTCATCTTGCACTACTAAATTTATCTGAAACTGAAATCATTTGGTATTTACCACCTAGGAAAAATATAAAGTAAAAGAGACTATTGAACCCAACATTATTTAAACTACACATTTCAAATTTGGCTTTCAACTTACTACTATTTCATTAAATTTTTTAGTTTACAGGGAACTATGCAAGCTACTTTTTTATTCAGTATAATACAGTATTTTGAGATAAATCCCATGTTGTAAATGACTCCACTGGATCTTTTTTCTTTTCAAAATATCTCTGCTTTTATTAAAAGGCTTAGATATTAAATGATTTATGTGACGGTACCATATTCTTAATGCTGGATGAAGCATATGTGAATATTCACATCATAGTATATAAAATATCAAAAATATTGCTGAATGAAGAGCAGAAGTCATTAACTGTGCCATTTACTAAAATTACGTCCAGCATGGTCACTCGATGTGATCAAAGTTCAACATAAAGGCAAGATTTTTCCAAGTAAGCGGTAGAAAGAAAACATTCTAGTCCTTTTTCTGTACAGCCTGCTCCTCTTCTTCAAGATCTTTTTGTTCCATCATCAATTCCTGATCCTTTAGTGCTTTTTGCATGGGAGTACTAATGGACTCATAATCCCATCCCTTGCGCATAAAAAGCTTCTCAATGATTCCTGGCATGCTGTAACCCTTACGTAAGATGAAATCCTTAAAGGCAATTGCTCCATAGAGATTTTCAAGGACATCTGGTTTATGAAAATTTCTTCCCTGAATTTCAAGTAAAATATTTTGGTCAGTTAAAGGCTGTATTTTTTCTGGAGTTGTCAACTGCTTGGGTTTCAGAGGTAATGGCCCGTTCTTAACTTTCTCTCCACTGGTGTTCTCAGGCTCTGGTGCTATTTGGAGTTTCATCTGGAAGGTCGAGTCCTTGTTGGCCTGTTCACTGTTCTTCATTTTGCTCAGCCTTTTGCAGAGCCTTACATCAGAAGGAAGAACGCCAATTTTAGGGGCCAAGTCATCTCCAAAGCTTGGCCGGCGAGTATAGGCCAAGTTTAATTGTCCTATCACACCCAAATCTCTACATGGTTCAATCTGCTTGCAGGAGTCATCTTTTTCAAAGTGCCCACAATAAAGAGAATCAAGTGAAGTCTGATTTGCCAGATTGTCTTCGGGGAGCCAGTTGCCACCACATGACTTGGGATGCCTGAGTGGTCCGAGGATGAGTTTTTTGTGATGCCGTTTCCCAAACTTGTTTTGATGCTTGTTGGCTTCCCTATGATCTTGCCTGTAGGAACACTTGTTCTTTGGATTCCATTTGGGTTTCAGCGCTGGCAGAAAGTTTACCAAGAGTTCTCGAGAGACTTCTTCTCCCTGAGACCAGGAGTCGGCTTGATAATGGGTATCAGTTAACTCTTGCTGGGCCGGCAAATGTGAACAAAACATTTCGGTATCCTCAAGCAGTCTTCTTTGGCTCTTTTGATTTTCAGTACTGGATACTCCGTGAGAAATGTTGGGGAATAAAGGACTGTCTGTGGTGTGTGGCATAGTCCCTTCCTCGGATGCCTCACATTCTCCACTGCAGTCCTCCTGCTCTTGGGTCAGAAATAGACGTCGACGATACTCAAGGGATGTGGGGAAACTCAACTGCTTCTTCTTGTGCTTTAAGGGACACATAGAAGGCAATCCATCCTCATACACAGGTACCCGCTGGGGCTGGTTCCCTGACAGTCTCTGGTCCTCCATGGCTCTGAGGACACTGCCCCAGCCTCAGAATTGTTTCCCCAAAGCCATCTTGGTTGCTAGGAGACCTTTGATTCTATACTAATGGATATTATGAAGCAGTCAAGTCCCACCCAGTCCCTTCCATTCTGTTCTCATCATATGATACAACACTAAGGGTTAGTCCAATATCTTTTGATAAAATTTTTTCATTTCCATCTTGGACTCTATCACTGAGAATACACATTTGTATTCACATCTTTGCACCCACGTATGATTTTGTTTCTATGTTAAACAAACTAGGAGTGACAAGGTATGCAGACAATATTCATCACTTCCAAACAACCCCTGAGCCTTTTCCGATTGGCTGTACATTTTTTATAAATAAATAAAATTGTATGTATTTATCATGAATGAAGTGATATTGGAGACACACACACACAACACACACACATACACACACACACACACACTCACAAATAAATCTAGCTATTTAACATAAACATTCCCTCACACAGCTACCAATTTTGCTCCCAGACTGAACATTTTCAAAAACTACATTTTAAAAAAGTTCCTTCTATAATGAGTTTTGGATTGTTCAACCATATTATAAGAGAGCCTCATATTCTTCTAAAAGCCTTTGAAAATTCCATTTCCTCCACATGCTCAGCATGTGGTATGTTTATTTAATTTTGCTATTCCAATTTGTCAAGAATAGGATTTCCTTGTTTTTTCAGTTGTGTCTCTCACGTGGCTAATGGTGTTGAATGTTTCTTATATGTGTCAGACATTCACATTTCTCCACTGGGTAAGTATGTATTCAGATTTTGTAAATGCATGATTTATGAATTTTGTTCTTTAATGTATTCCCCATTTTTTATGTCATATGTAAGAACATTTTGCCTTTCCTTAGGTTCTTTGACTGTTGACAAGGGATTTTAGGATTGCTTAGTGAATGTCTGAGAAAGAACCTATTCTGAATTTGTCATGTGCCATTTGCGTTAATTTGCTTGAGGAGACATGAACACTCACTCACTTACCCCAGATAAGTAACAAACAACAGGCCAATGTAATGACTCCCCAAAATTCCAACCTGACAAATTTTATTGGGTTTACTTGTAGGCGGGTAAGGGATTGCTTACAGGAACATGGATGACTCAGAGGCAGCTGTATGACCGACCAAAAGCCCATGCGAATTGCTACATCCCTGGAACTCTCCCTATGACTTTGCAGGTAGATTCACATTTTAGAAAAATCTCCTTTCTCCAAGAAATACTTAGTGCTTTTATAAACTGGTGAAGGGGTCAATTCATGAATCTTGCGAACTTTGGGAGCTTCTTCAGACTTGTGAGGTTTGTTTACTTCCTGAGTTTTAATGTGCCTCCCCCCAGAATGGAATGTTTCAGTTGGGAGGAAATTATTAAACAATCCTTGATGAGGGTATCACATAGTAGACTGACAAAGGTAATTGACATCTTAACTCTTTTGGAGCTTGATCAAAGAAACAGTGGTATCTCTATTTGTTTATCTTCTCATCACTTGTACAGGCACTGTTTTGCAGTTTGGAGTGTCACAAGTTTTTTTCCTTTGACTTACACTTAAATACTTCATACATCAATAATCAAGTGAGTGGTATTGGGAGCAGGAAAGAGTATTGCAATGAACCACATGATTATGGTGACTAATTTGCTCCTGGGGGTGAGGGTATAATATTTTTTTCTATGACTCAGCTCTTAACAGAAATTGGATTAGAAAAGATTACAGTGTATAGATTATAATTCCCCAAATTCCAATAGAGGGGTTTCTTGTTCCCACCATTGGGCCTCAGAAAGGTCTATGTTAACCATTTTTGGAATTTTGCTGGTGATGAAATATGTTTAATATGTTCTGGTGTGTTATACTGGAGAAATAAAGTTGTACAGGAAAGGCTCTCCATATAACATTTCAAAATTTTAAATTGTGTTTTTGAGACTTCCTGGTTTTTTACTTCATATTTTTTGTACATGAACACAAATTAATTCATTTCATTTCACACCCCTCATTTTTCCCATATAAACTTCCTTCTTCCTAGCCAGTCTTCTTCCAATTTCCATGTCTTTTTGTGTGTATGCAACTTCTGAGTTTGATCTGTATTGCCTATTCTGACATGAGCTTGAGCACTTCCTGGAGCATGGATGATACATCAGTGGGTACGTTACTGAGGAAAGTAGTCCCCCTTCCCCCATCCAGCATTAACTCTCTCTCAGGAAGGTGTTATGCCTTTTGAGATCTTCCTTTCTCCATGCTGAAATGTTGACAAGCCAAATTCTGCAAAGGTCTTATGGAAGTAAATATAACTGCAGTGAATACATGTAGCTTTATCATAGCCAAAGGATACTGTCTGGAAGCATCCTTCCTCATCCACAGGTTCTTATATTTTTATTTGAGCCTTGGAGTGGGGGTTGCTTTAGATGTCATCCTTAGGGCTGAGCACTCTAGAGTCACTTATTCTTTGCACTTTCACAAGTTGTAATTCTCTGTATTAAACATTTTTCATTGTAAAAGGAAGCTTCTCAGTCAAGGGATGACAGCTGCATTAGTTTTGCCTTCAAGCTTGTACTTCAAGAGTACTCGCTATTTTTTTCTTCTAGAACTTTTGGAGTTTAAAGTTTAACATTGAGATCTCTGATGCAGCAGGAATTGATTTTCATGCAGAGTGAGAGCTAAAAGTGAAGCTTCATTCTTCTATATGTAGATGCTCAATTTTCCCAGCATCATTCACTGAAGATGATGCTTTTTTTCTGCATTGAGTGTTTTGGGATCATTTATCAAAAATCAGGTGTGTGGAGGCTGGAGAGATGGCTCAGGTGTTAAGACTTAAAAACAGAAAGCCCTGAGTTCAGATACCAGGTCCCGCATAAAAATGCCAGAGGAGGTAGAAGCAATCCAGGATGATTCCTTTGGTCACCTTGGGTCCTCCACTGGGACATACAATGCTCTCTCTCTCTCTCTCTCTCTCTCTCTCTCTCTCTTTCTGAAACACACACACATACACACACACACACACACACACACACACACACACACAAATAAGGTTGAAAAAAACTAAAAATGAGATGTGTGTAGGTGCATGACCTTATGTCTGGTATCTCAATTATAATCTTAGGCATGTTATGTATGAGGTGATTCTGATCCTTAATTAGGCAATAGACAGAAGAGTTACCCATGGGAAATGGTTTCTTGGAAAAGGCTTTAAATCAGGATATTTTAACAAATGCTATTGGCCCTTTCTATCTTTCTTGAAGATTAGGTTCACTAGGTGTAATGGACATTATAGTCTCCCAATACTGTTTTGTCTCCCAAGTGCTGTTTTGAAGGAGTGGCCCTTATCACTTGTGTGATGCATAGATTCAGGTATCAACTTGACAGTTACAGGCTGTTTGGGGCACAGTTGTGAAGAATTGATGGTAAGTGCAGGCCCTAAAACATGCCTGCAGATGATTGTTTAATTAATATGGAAGACCCAGCCCATAGTGGATGGTACTTTCCAGGGTTAGACCTGATAAAAGGAAGTATAGGAGGAGAAGGACTTGCTCTTCCCTTGCCTTCAGTGAAGTAGCTACGTGAGTCCTCTAAGGCTGTGTTGGCTGTGTTCCTGCCTTGTCCATGGATACTGCTTCTGCTGCCTTGTCCCTGGATGCTGCTGCTGCTGTTCTTGACATGTTCCTTTTGGCCTCTCTGCTCTTCTCACTGCTGTTGAAACCTAGTCTCCTAGACCTTGCCACTTCTCGCATAGCATCTTGGGATTTGTTGCTCTTCCTTACTGGTATCTGAGCCCAGCATCTTCAGACTAGATGCTGTTCATCACCAACATTTGAGCCCAGACTCTTGAGCCCTCTAGTGTGAGTCTTGAATCTTTCTTGGGATCTTTTGGGCTTATGAGGCACTTACCTCAAGAACTGAGCAACAATAGGTAGCTGTTGTTGTAGGACATTGGTTTTGTGAGTTAATTAAATAAATTCATATATTAAAAATTTTATATACAATTATATCTTAAATTATACATAATTATATATTAATGAATTTATATTGGTTATAGATCAATAAATTTATATATATATGTGTGTATATATATAGAATGGATATATATATATATAGAATGGATATATATCCATTCTATTGGTTCCTGAAACATATAGCAAATATCCAATAACATCCAAGAATTCCTCCAAGTTATATGAGTATAGTAGGTAAAGGATAGAGTGAGCCTTACTCATTCCTCTCCTGCTTTCTTATTCCCCTCAGTCAAGATTTGACTTAGTTATGAAAGAGAGGACTTACAGAATTGGGATTTAGATTTGGAGATTTTGTATCTTCTGTTGGAGGGAAATTATAAAAGGGCTGTTATATAGCACTAAGATGCCATAAGATTTTAAATTGTCACCTCAAACAGGCCTTTGGGGGCCTCCAGTCTTAAATGATGTCCCTGATGTGAGAAACAGGAAAAATTCTTGAGATGAATTCAAACAGGATTAGTTCAAGTGATCTAATTTTTCTACAGTGGCTCAGACCTCAGGTCAATGTCTATCTCCATCAAGAACAGATACCAGGGATAATAAGGATAGAAGTTAAGAGGTCTTGTCCCAACAGTGGGAAAGAATCCTCTCGCTTAATTAAAAAAGAGAAAATCACACTTCCCTGTTACAACTGAAAAGCACAAGAAACATTTCTAATCATAGACTTGCCAGAAATAGCCACCATAGTCACTGTATGGGAAGAGGTGTGGCCTTAGAGATAAGGCTGATGATGAGGCTGAGGATAAGGCTGATTATAAGGTTGAAGGACAATGACAGGCTGTCTCTATCATTAGAGTCATCTGGGGTTCATGTACAGCAAGTGGTGTTTGTAGCAGTGGGAGGAGGAAAAAGAAAATCCTGGTACCCTAGTGAGTACAGATTAATTGTCAAAGATGCTTCTTTCCTTAGTGGTGTTTTTTTTCTATTTTATTTTTTCCTAGTTATACAAGCTCAGTGGGTAGGTACCTTCACCCCCCTCCTTCTCTCTTCCCCTCCCCCTCCCCTTCTCCCCTACTATTCTCCCATCCTGCTCTCTCTCCCACACCTCCCTCTCTCCCTCCCCTCTTTCCTCCCTCCCTCCTCTTCTCCTGGTGTTTCTGGCCTTCTCCCTCCCACCCTCCAAAACTTCAGCTTATGTCGGACCTGAAGTTCTCTCTGAATCGCCTACACTAGTGAGGGTTCAGGACTCTGCAGCATACCTTGAGGCCTCTTCTTGGGCCACCCAATAATGTAGGAACGCCATTATATCTGTCTAACCTCTTGCCTCTGAGGATCCTTCTCCCCAAAGCCATCTCCCCTGAGATCCATGCTAGTCTATGGGGGCTTGTTGACATGTCAGTCATTATGCAGTTCATGTAAGGTCCAATCACAATGCAGTGAGATCCAGGCTGTTGAAGTCCAGACTTGAGTGGAATATCTTGTCCACCGGTAGACTTCCCCATCTTTAGACTCTTATAATCTTGTTACCTCTGAGCTTTAGGATGGGGAGAGATTTGGCTGGTCTGGTTCCAAGTGAACATTATAGGGTCATTGGTATTCTGAATTAGGTTGGTTGTTGATTTCAGTTTTGTGGTTCCTGCACTGCCCCTGGCTGAATCCTGTTTGGGTATTAAGTTCTTCTCCTAACCAAAGATGAAAACCTGTCTTAATATAAGAAAAGGCTTAAAGGTAGAGGGAAGAATAGGAATAGGGTACAGTAGTGAATGGGGTCAGTCACCTGGATATCCATAGGCTACCATCTAACTGCCAGCCCCTATCCCCTCCCTGACTGGGGAGATATGCCCAGGTCTTCAAACCCATCTAACCCAAGGTGAACAGGAAGGGAATTGGCAGTGAGCTGTATCAGATGTCCTGCTACTTACTGGCAGTACCTGACCATAGCCTAATTACTCTATTGAATCAATGGGGTTTAAAATTTTTTTTTCTCAAGGGACAGTCTGTCTTCCTAAGGCATAAAGGATAAGGCTGGGACAGAGGCTGCCTCAGGCACAAATCTTTCAGAAATGCTCCAGGTGCCCACAATCATAGCATTTCTAAGAGTTTTTCCTAGAAAAAGTCTCTTAGTCCTTAATCTGATAAGACCACTATTAGAATTTGGGTCTTTATCTTATTGGCCTCCACATGGAGGTTATAAAAGAATGTGGTGGTAGCCTGGGTCAAATTATCCATAGTACTCTTGCCATTTTTGTCAACTATAAGGTGCTGACTGAGGTAAAAATTTATCATTGATTACTCATTCTGAACATGGTAATCAAGCAATATAGTAATATGTTTAAAGTTATCTGCATCCTGTCAGTAAGCTTTAACAGGATTCTTGCATGGTTTTAGATGACTAATGAAAAAGTATGATATAATTTAAGAGGCTTGATACAGGTCCTTCAAACCCTCCCTGGATGTTTGTCTGAAAATGTGTAGATCCTCCTTCTGGCTGATTTTGTTTTTGTTTTTCCTATTTACACATCTACATGTTCCCATTCTGAGTCTACTGACAGTATTGCTTTCTGTCTTGTGTGGAATGTGGAATATAAGATCAGGTATTCTAAGACTAATAGCCTACTGGGGTGGGGGAAGGTGGGCTCAGACTTATTTCACATGTTTTAGGTACATGTTCTCCTTATAACATAAAGAGGTTATCCCCACATTAAATAGCTGCCTATAAGGCCCCATCTTTCTCAGTAATTGTTAAGGTCTGGTTTTGAGTCAATATTATGTATTCTCATGGGATTTTTTATAGATATAGATCAATTTTTGGAATACCTTCATGGTCAAAAAATGTAGCTAAGTCTGATTTAACCTGTTTGAGGTCCAGTAGCGGAAATGACATGTGAACCTCACTTAGTCCTCATCTTTTTGCCATCCTTTGAGGAGGGTACAAAAGAAGGTAGCATTTCCCACACTATGTCATAGACTAAGGAAATTAGAAAGGAAAAAGCAAAGTATGGTGGTAGGCTCTGACTCTGGATTGATGGAAGAGGAAAAGTAGCAGTAGAGCTAAGAAAGATGTGATTTTAGGATCTGTCCTCTTGGCCAGAGAGGATGTGTTCTTTGAGGGATCAAACTGTATAGTCGGAGCTGTAAATAAGGCTGAGGTCTTCTGATAGATTTGGCAAAGATCAGAATTCTCTCTCAATGTGGAAAAAGAAAACTTGTAAGGATTTTTAACCCTGACAGGAAGTGTTGACAGAGGAAGGCATAAAAACAGGATCAGTTCCAAGAGGTAGATCAAAGGGGATACTTGTCCATTAGAAGATACATAGTTTGGAGTTGGGTAGTGTATTAGTCAGGGTTCTCTGAAGAAACAGAATCTATAGACTGTAGTGTGTGTGTGTGTGTGTGTGTGTGTGTGTGTATAAACAAATTTGCTAAAAAATAACTCACAATAAAAATAGTGTCCTTTGAGGTAGCCAACCGCAGCAGCCACTTTCCTGGCTGGAGTGTTCCACAAAGCCAGAAGATCCTGAGAAGGTCTCAAGCCTTTGCTCCTCTGGAGGGTTGAAAATGCTGGGTTCCGATGTTGGTGAAGAACAGCTGGGCTCCAACATCTGCGATGAACAATGAACAGCCTAGAGACCAGGCTCCAAAGGCAGTGGGAACAGCAACAACATGATGGAAAGGGTGAAGCTCCAAGTCAGCCAAGAATGGAGGCAGCAGCAGCAGCAACAAAGAAGGCCACGATGCTCTAAAGGCAAAGAACATGCATGTAGTGTGGACTCCACAGCAAGTCAACACCAGATAAAGGAAGAGCAAGTCCCTCCTCCTTGCACCTCCTATTATCAGGTCCACCACTGGAAAGTACCACCTACTATGGCCTGGGTTCTCCACAGCAGTCAGTCAAGTACCTGCAGACTTGTTCAGGAGTCATTCTAACCATTAACCTTCCACAGCTGCCCCCAAACAGTCTGCAACTGTCAAGTTGACATCAAAATGCAACCTTAACAGGTAGGAACCGGAGGAAGGGGAGCCGATTTGGCTTTTGGCAAGGACTTGTTCTCTGAAGAAGTAGATCTGAGACCAGTGTTACTGACAAAAAGGAGGGTCGTAGTTAGTGGGATATAGTGTCAGAGGCAATGAGCTTCTTTTTGTCCTTCCGGGAGATGGAACTAGCACAAAGAGCTCTCAGGGGACCTTGGAATGGCATCTAAATTATGTTAACCTTAGAAGAGCTGTTTGGGTTCCAGATGGAGTCTCCAAGGCTCCATTCAGTGCCTTGAAAGGGCATGAACAAAGTGGTGTCCTTGTTGTCTGATACCCAGTAGTGTTATAGGATATGGGTTCTTGTCAGAAATCCTTCAAGTATTGGAAGATAGTGGCACAAAGGGAATTGACTTAGTTGAGAACGAGTGTTTCCAAAGCCAGGAAAGAGAGTAGTATGACTGTCCCTGGCCTTCTTTATTGATATTTACCTGCCTGACAGATTTCAGACTTTTGCGATAGACTTTAAATGACAATATAAGATCAAAGATACAGGAAACAAAATTCCAAGCTGAAAGAACAAGTTCATTTGCTCATCTTTAAGTCCCAGTAGAAAGCCAATAAATAATGCTGGATTCTTTGAGTTCCACGGAGGTACAGTGGATCAGCTGTGCGTGCCTCGGAGAGCTAGGATTCTATAAATTTCAACAGCTTCCAAAGTCTGTCTAAGACAGTGGCACAAGGGTTTGTTGTCACACTGTCATGAAGAATGACAAAGGGATGAAAGCAGAAGGGCAGGAAAGTATAGTTTACTGAAAAAAGAGAGACAATTTCTCTGTAGTAAGGTTCATCTGGGTGTTCGTTAGGTCATTTCTTGTCTACCAAATGAACCTGATGGTCATATACAAGTCATTGAGCTGAGGTGTTTTTTTTGGCTAATTCAGATAGGCTTGTAATTAGTTGGGTAAGAGATAGCATGGTAACTTCAGACTCAAACCAATGGAATTTCAAGAGTCTTATCGAAAAGTTCCAAGGAGTGGAAAAAGTAGGAAGCAGAAGGAGCACAGGGCTATGACCAGGCTTGTGTGGAGTCTATTGAGAAAACTGGTTGTGGCAGACTATAGATGTTTTGTTCTCTAAGTCGTTGACATTCTGACTGGCTGCCCCAAGGCGGCTATCACATTTCTAACTGCCTGAAAACAAATTGCCTCCCATCTAGCTTGTATACATTTCTTTGTTTGATTGACATAATAAAAGCAGAGCAGGAATGTGCCCCACACCATCACTTCGGAGGTAGATGCAGGAGCATCAGGAGTTCAGTATCATCTTTGACTGCAGAATTGTTTGAAACATGCCATGACTGTACTGGATCTTTTGTCAAAAATATCAAAAGTAGGCACAAAAAACATACACTGCAGGCATATTGAGTAAGGGAGGAAGGGAGTAAGGTAAGGAGCTAAGGAGAGAGAAAAGAAAGGGAGAGAAAAAAGGATGTGCAGAAGAGGTAAACAAAGGAGACAGCCAGGGGTAGGGCAAGGCAGGACAAAATTGGACACTCAAAGAGCACCAAGATAAAAATAAACTAATCCACACCCTTATTATCAATGGAGTGTATTTCTGTTTCTTTTCAAACAATGTCTGTTTATTTATTTACTTGAGAGAGAAAGAGAGAGAGGGAGAGAGAGAAAGAGAGAGGAGGAGGAGAGAGAGAGAGAGAGAGAGCGCACAGTCATGCCACAGTGCACAGGTAGAAGTTACTTATCTCCTTCCAAAATGTAGGCTTCTGGGTATCAGGTGTATGAGTAAGTGCCTTATCCAATGAACTATCTCGCCAGCCCCATGAAGTGTATTTCTAAAGAAGTTTTATTCGCCATGCTAAACAAAACTTCAAATAGAAAATTAGTCTTTAGAATAGACTGAAAAACAACAACAGAATACAATATAGAAGGTAATTCATCTCATTAATAATAAGGATTATTCATCATTCATTTTTGGGGGCATCAGAGATAGTAAAAGCTCAAGCCTAGTTACTCTACAGTGTCTGAAATATGTGATGATCAACACAACCCTATTGTTTTCTTTGCTCTGGATGTGTTTCTCCCTTTGCTATTTCATCTTGAGAGATATAAATGAAACTCACACCTGTACAGATCACATATGTTAGTTACCACATTCTCAAAACTCCTTCCTCATTTCTTTCATGACATGCATGATCAGTTATGATCTACCTGAGCAGGTTTATTTTTATGTCTTTCTATAACCTATGGGGGTAATCTGTGATACTGGTCACAATGCTAGTGAAAACTTAACACTGACCCTTAAACAGAGCTAGTTTAGGCCATTATACTCATACTAAGATTTCTTTTTGTAGCATTATCCATTGTTTATTTGGAAAATATTGATTCATTGACTTGTGCACATATTCCAAATGTTTACAAATTGGAGAAACTAAACACATTGGAACATTCTAAAACACATAATGACACAGTGCCAATCAAATAAGCCATCAGAATAATGTCATTGTGTCGTGTTGTCTGTGGGAAATTCCACTACACATTTATGAGAGAATATAGCAAAAAAGACAAACTACTCTTTACTATTATGAGAATAGTTTGAATTTACTGATCTATTGGAATCTGCTAGCAGACACTGTTACTCACTAAAACATCTCAAAGACAGTATCTCTCAGGAAATGCGGATGGCTGAATCACACTGAAATCTTTTAGTGTATGTTTTCTGATTGCAACATGGACTATTCTCTTCCTAGAGATGGTTTTCTTTGGAAGCATCAAAAGACATTCTCAAGTAGAGCAGTTTTTATAAGGATTTGCTGTATAAACTTCAGTTTTCTATCCCAGTCCTTTAAAGTTTTTCCTCTTTTGGTGTGTGTGTGTGTGTGTGTGTGTGTGTGTGTGTGTGTGTTTGTGTGTGTGTGAGGGCGCACTCTATATATTAGCTCAGGTAACCCAAGAACTCACCACTTTGTTTTCAGCCTCACTTGTGCTAGGAATAAAGGCATGTGATGGGGACAATTGACTGTTTTTTGTTTTGTAAAAACTCACACTCTGAGTAGCGTTTAGTGGGAGGCTGGGCAAAACTGCCAAGGAGAAATTTGTTGAGGGAACTCTACATACTTTCCTGTTCACTTTCCAAGTATCTTCGCTTTTTTTTTCCTCCTCCTTTCTGCTTCCAAAGACCTACACTGTTTGAGCCTGTCACTGTGGAAAGTATCTTGACTTCATATACATGCCTTTCCCTTTATCAAAGGCAAACAGTTAGCCTTTATATTTTGCCAGTGAAGTCTAAGCTTTGATCAGTCTGTGATTTGGTAACTTCAAGCTGATTAAAAAGATTTATTCTAATGTATAAAATGCTGAGTTTAAGAACTAAGAGTCAGATAATGATCTGAATAAACTTCAAAGGACTGAATAAATGAAATCACTGAACAAACTGTTATTTTTATAACGATTCTAAAAGCCAATAAGCCATGAGATTTTAATTATCCTGAATGCTGTCTGTAACTGAAGGGCAATCCTGTTAACACAGAAAATATGGCATGTGTTCTCTACTAAGTCTTTGGTATCCCCAGTGATTCAGAGACTTAAGGTAAAAGTGCAAACAGGGCTGAATAGTAATATTCCATCATACATATGAACCACATTTTTCATTATCCATTTGTCTATTGTTCTACATCTAGTCTGATTTCATTTCTTTGCTATGATGAATAGAACTACAGTGAGTATGGATGTACACATGCTTCTGTAGTAAGAAGTAGTATTCCTTGGAAATATTCCCAGGAGTGGTATAGCTGGATCAGATGGTGTTTTACTTTTCAATGTCTTTAGGAACTTTCAAACTAATCTCCAAGGGGTTGTATGAGTTTACCATCCCACCATGAGGGTTCTCTTTTCCCCTGCATCCTTGCTAGCATTTATTGCTGTTAGTGTTTTGGATTTTAGTCATTCTGACTGGGATGAGATGGTATCTCAAGGTGGTTTTATTTTACATTTCCCTAATGGCTAGAGAAGTGGAACATTTTTTAAAAGATATTTATTAGACATTTGGATTTTTATCAAGCATTTTTTTATATACAGGCAAAATGATTTTATGTCATTACCCTGACCCTCTTCCCACCCATCCCACTTCTGTCCCAACCTCCCCTCCCCTCTTCAGTTCACCCATGTGCCTTCCACACTCTAGCAAGGATCTCAGGGGAAACAACTGCACTCAGAGAGTGTCTCTGGGGCAGGTACTAGACAGGAAAAGAGAAACCTCCCACTTATGACTTTGACCACTGAAGAGCCACATATGGTACCACAGAAATGTGACTTCCTTACCAACATAGGTATCCCCAGTAGAACTCTGTTATTGATATTTGAAAATTGTAAGATATTTGTTAGACATTTGAGCTTCAATTTAGTTCTAAGGCCCAGTTTAATTGTGTTGTTTACCTCATTGACATCTACTTTTTTTAAACTTTATTTATTTTGTGTGGGGAGAGTTGTTTGCTTCTTTGGTATTTAAATTTTTAAACTATTTATTTTGTGTGTGTGTGTGTGTGTGTGTGTGTGTGTGTGTGTGTGTGTGTGTGTATCAGGAGGCACTGTATGTCCCTGGAGAGGGACTTTGGAAATCATCCTGGATTGCTTCTACCTCCTTGGTGGCTCTGGGATTTCCCAGGCTCTGCCCACCAGAGCTAGAAGTACAGGCTGCCTCTGTTTCTGCCTAGCATTTTTACATGGGACCTGGGGTCTGAACTCAAGACCTTCTGCTTGCAAGGCAGAGTCTTAAACCTTGATCCATGTCTCCAGCCCTGTGTTTAAGTTTTTGAGTTCTTTTTGTAGTATGGATACTAGTTCTCCCTCAGATATATAGTTAGCAAAGATTTTCTCACATTTCGTGGGTTGCCTTTTGCTTGATTAACAATATCTTTTGCCAAACAGATGCTTTTTAATTGCATGAAATCTCACTTGTTCAGTGTTTAGTTTTATTTTCTGTGTATTTATGGTCCTACTCAGGAAATTCTGACCAAGGCTAATCAGTTCAAGTATGTTCCCTATTCTTCTGGAATTTTTATAATCTGTGGTCTAAAATGGTGGTTTTTGATCTATTTGGAGTCAATTTTCATGTGTAGCTGCAGATTAAGTTCCAGTGTCATTCTTTCACATGTAAATATCTAATTTTCCCAGTACCATTTGTTGAAGATGCTATCCTGTTTTCAATGTTTTTTTGGGGGGAGGCACCTGTGTCAAAAATCTGCTAACTGTAGGTATATGAGCTTATATTGGGTATGCAATTCTAATCCATCAATCTATATCTATATAGCTTACTGTTGTTATTCCTATGGATTTATAGTACAGATTAAGGTCTGGTGTGGTATACCTCCAGCAGTGTTTTTTTTTTTTTTCAAGCTCTAGCAAATTTTTTTTTATTAAAAATTTAATTATACATTTTAAAATTTTTTACCAGTTCCCTCCCTCCCCCCTCCTCCCCCTCCCCTTCCCCCAGTGCCTCCCCCCCAATTCCCAGAGAGTCCTTTATTGTGTACGCCTAACTCTCCACTGGGTCCTCCTCTCTGATGACATATAAGGACCCAGTGGCATTTCCCTAAGCCCTTTCTCTTGTTCCCCTTAAGCATAAGATCACTACTATGGCTGTCAATCCCTTGCCTCCAGGGATCTCGGTGCCCTTAACAGATGCTAGACTTTATGAGGGCAACAGTGCGCTGGACATTGCGCAGGGCATGCAAAGTCCCATTATGATTGCTTTGGCCCCAACTATTGTTGAGAATCTTGCAAATCGTTGCTCCTCCCATCCTTTTGCTCTTACAATCTTACCGCCCCCTCTTCCGCAAATGTCCCTGAGCTCCAGGATGGGGAGAGATTAGGCTGGCCTAGTTCTATGTGATTGATATAGAGTCTCTGAAGTTCTGGATTGTGGTTTGTTGATTTTCTTTTGCAGTTTTGCTGCTCCTGCAATGCCCTTCACTCCATTCTGCTGGGCACTGTATGTCACCCCCTGGCCAGAGACAAAAAGCTGTTAAACTGGAGTCTTGTTGTAATAGCACATTCAAGGGTAGATATAATAAGAGTAGGAAACCTCACTGAGGGAGGGGTCCATCACCCATCTGCAAAATGATTACTTTTTATCTGCTAGACTATATGCCCTCCCCTTCTGGTGAGATCAGGAAAGAACGTCTGTGAACTTAACCAGGTTTCTCATTACTTACTTGCAGACATTGATGGAGGCCTATTTTCTCTGCTGTAACATGGTCCCCTCTCTCCTTGTTTCTGGTGTGGCCCTCCTAACCCATCTCTCTTGTTCATAATCCTTGCAATTACTGTGTTACATAGGTTTACTTTTGAGTGTCTCAATGTGGGCTGGGTGAGTTTGGTACTAGGAGCCACCTATTAGGGAGTACATACGGCGCTTAATTTTCTGGGCTTGGGATACTTCACTTAATATAATTCTTTCTAATGACATCCATTTCCCAGCAAATTCCAGTAATTCATCATTTTTGATGGCTGAGTAGTACTCCATTGTATAGATGTACCACAGTTTCCTTATCCACTCGTCAACTGTTGGACATTTAGGTTGATTCCATGACTTTGCTATTGTAAACAGTGCTGCTATGAACATGGTCGAAGCTCTGGCAAATTTTATTAAAGAAAATTTATTCATGGTTTACTTTTCACCAGTCTGTTCTGGTATGCTTCTAATAATGTCCGAATCACCTGGATCAATGATAGACAGTGTGCATACTCTGTAGTACTTTCCACAGGTTGTGCCCAGTTCAATATTGTTGCCACTGTAGTGATGGACACCAGTTTTGTCCAACATAGCATAGTATTCTATTTCAGATTTCCTCAAAGCCGGGCAGTTGTTGGCGAGGATGACCATCTTGGCTTTTCCCTGTCTGATCATCTTCATCATCTGTTTGTACCCCAGCACATACTTCCCACTCTTCATGACAAGCTGGAGCCTAGAGTTGATGGACTCCAGCGACATTTTCGTCTTCTTTGCTGCCACCATCTTCCTGCCTTAGGTGCAGGATGACCCCAACCAGGTGCGGACGCCAAGATGGCCGGGGAGCGAGAAAGGTCCAGCAGTGTTTTTATTACTCAGGACTGTTTTGGCTATCCTGGCTCTTTTATAAGTACATATAAATTTTTGAGATTGTTTTTATCAATTTCTTTGAAGAAATGCATTGGAATTTTGATTGGTATTGTATTGAATCTATATATTGCTTTCGGTAGGGCGTCATTTTTACAATGCTAATTCTACTGACCCAGGAATGTGGGAGGACTTTCCATTTTCTGATGCTTTCTATAATCCCTTTCTTTAGGGTTTTAAAGTTTTCATTGTACAGGACTCTCACATCCTTGATTATAAGTGACACAGAAGGGCACTACATAGTCATTGAAGGAACAATCCATCAAGTAAACTTTGCAAGTCAGAGATGTATGTACCTAACATAGCTCACCCACATTTGCTAAACAAATACTACAACATGTAAACAACATATCAATTCAAACAAGATAATAGTCGGGTATTTCAACACACCACTCTCACCAATAAATAGATCAACATGCTGAACAGAGACACACCGGAACTAAATCAAACCATAAACCAAATGGACCTGACTGACATCCCCCAAACTTTCCATCCTAAACACCAAGGAATACACATCTTTTTCAGCAGCTCAAGGAACTTTCTCCAAAATATACCACATAAAAACATAGGAAAATTGAAATTTCATCCTGTACTTTATCTGACTACCAGGGAATAAAGCTAGGCATCCATAACAAGGTAAATAATAGAAAGTACACAAACTTGGAAACTAAATGACCTGCTACTAAATGAGAAATGGGTATGGACAGAGGACAAAACAGAAAATCAAACATTCTTAGAACTTAATAACAAAAGCAAATCATATTGAATTGGTTTGTTCTTATTTTTCTAAAAGCTTAAGCTGCATTGCTAAATTATTTACATGTGATTTTTCTTTTTTATGTAGGTGTTGAGTCTTAACACCTTCATCATATCCCAAAGATTTTAATATGGGATCTGGGATCTTTGGGATATGACAAAGGTGTTAGCACTCAACACTTACATTAAAAAATTAGAAAAACCACAAGTAAATATCTTAGCAATTCAGCTTAAAACTTTAGAAAAATAGGAACTGACCAATCCAAAAGCAGTAGATGGACAGAGATTAGAAAATTCAGGGGAAAAATAAATGAAATTGAGACAAAGAAAGCAATGCAAGAATCAATCAAAGACCTGGTTCTTTTAAAAAATTGGTAATATTGATAAAACCTTTAGTCAAAATAACCAAAACCAAAATAAAGGAGAAAAACCCAAATAATTTAGTCATACATGTACACTATTCCACAAAAAAATATCTCCCCAAATAACCATGAGATCAAGGACAACATTGTCAATGCATCAGGTCACACAGGCTTTTTTTGTGAAAAGCTGTTATTAGTAAGACCATCCTCTAGTATTTTGTAAAAGCATGCAACTTAGGCTTTGCTGAAAGAACAAGGGAATAGAACTATGGGGATATAACTCCAATGAGAACTATTGGGGTGACATAATGTCTTTGCAGTTGGGTATGCAGGAATGAGTATGGAAGTGAAGATGTTTATTCTTATCCCTTAAACTATAGTAGAATTTCCCTTGGTTTTAGAGTTGCCTGGAAACTAATAATTTCTTTTTCTTTTCGGGTTAGTGGGAGTTGGGAATATGTATGCTATGCTGTGCTATTTTAACAGTGAAGAAATTATTTGGTTCATAGATTCACAGACAGAATGGAATTGTTACATGAATGAATCACAACTTACATTTAACTACGAGAATCTGCACTTTAGACTTTATGAATTAGATTAGTCAGATTTGAGATTAGTTTAACTTTACAGACCAAATGTATTTGTCTATCGAATACACAGGATACTATTAAAACATTTTGGGACCCTTCCCCCACTCCGCCGCTCCGGAAGCCCGCGTGGTCCAGCCGGGCCTTACCGCGCAGGGCGTGGGAGGAGGACACTCCCCTGCACCTGGGCCCCACCCCAGCTCCCCCAGGTTAAATAGCGCCCCGCTGATGCCCCATCCTCCCTTCCCCCACTCCGCCACGCGGGACGAGCACAGTCCAGCCTGGACTCACCGTGACCTAGGTAAGCTCCGTCCCTGCCCACCCCCAGAACCCCAGGCCAAATAATTCAGTTTAGTGAAATTGAAAGATCTTAAGAGTTAAAACGACAATGCCAAAGTCAAAGTGCAAATCCATGAGAAGCAACACTCAAGTAAACAAATTTCCCACTGAAGAAATTAATCCCATAATGTTAGACTCCAACCACAACAAACCCGCGGAAAAAGGCCAAGAAAGTCTGACCCAGGATAACGACTTTCAAAATATGATCATTGCCATGTTCAATACTATGAAAGAGGAAATCCGGGAGGAATTACATAATCGAATCAATCGCTTTGAAGAGGAACACAACAGACATTTGGAGGAGTTTAGAAAAACAGTGCAAGAAACAAAAACTGGCATAGAGCAGTTAAAACAGACTCAAGCAGAGTTTAAAACTGAACTACAAGACAAGTTATCTTCAACCCAGAACTCTACAGAGAGTCTTATCAACAGAACTAAGGAAGCAGAAAACAGAATTTCACACCTTGAAGATAAAGTGGGAGTACTAACCAGCTCAATGGAAGAGGTTGTTAAAGCCAAAAAGATACTTGAGAGAAATATCCAAGAGATATGGGACACCCTGAAGAAGCCTAACATGAATATTCATGGAATACCAGAGCAAGAATCTCAAAATACCACCCCTGAGGAAATTTTTCAAAAGATCATCAAGGAAAACTTTCCTCATCTAAAAAAGAGAGGCCCATACATATACAAGAGGCATTCCGCACCCCAAACAGATATGACCAAAACAGAAGCACCCCATGGCAAATAATAGTTGAAACACTCCACATTCAAGATAAAGAACTGGTGCTGAGAGCTTCAAGGGAGAAAAAACAAGTCACTTTTAAAGGTAAACCTATTAAAATAACAAATGACTTCTCAGTCAAAACAGTAAAAGCAAGAAGAGCTTGGAGAGACATGCTTCAAGTATTGAATGAGCAAAAATGTCAACCCAGGCTGATTTACCCTGCAAAACTATCCGTCATGATCAAGGGAGAAAGAAAAATCATCCAGCACAAAGACAACTTGAAGGGATACATGTTCACCAAACCAGGCCTTCAAACAATGCTAGAAATGATACTCAAGCTTGAAGAAAAAAACAAGCATATCCAGGAGAACAGAAGGCAAGTATAACATCATTGAAAGCGAAGCAATATACTTATAAAAACTACTAAACATAATAAATGTCTGGAATTAAAAATAGTTTCTCCATTATAACACTAAATGTTAATGGAATTAATTCACCGATCAAGAGACACAGATTACAAACTTGGATCAAAAATCACAATCCATCAATCTGCTGCCTGTAGGAAACCCATCTCACCACGAAAGATAGGCACGCTCTAAAAATAAAAGGCTGGTTAACAATTCTACAAGCTAATGGAAGCTGAAAACAGGCAGGGGTAGCCATTATGCTATCAGACAAAGTGGACTTCAAACCAAAGAAAATTATAAGAGACACGGATGGATACTACATTTTAGTCACAGGTACAATTTAACAGGAAGACTTCACAATGCTGAACATATATGCACACAATACTGGCCCCTCCACATTCATTAAGAAACCCTACAGCATCTAAAGCAAGAAATCAACCCCCAATCGATAATTCTTGGGGACTTCAACACTGCCCTCTCAACATGGGATAGATCAACAGGTAAAAAGCTTAACAGAGACACTTTGGAACTTAATCAAACCCTGAAAGAAATGGACCTTACAGATCTCTATCGAAGTTTTCACCCATGTACCAAAGAATACACATTTTTCTCAGAAGCACACGGAACTTTCTACAAAACAGATAACAAATTGGGCCACAAAACGAATCTACACATATACAAAAAAGTTGAAATTCTAACCTGTGCCCTATCAGACCACCATGGCCTAAAGCTGGACATCCAAAACATCAAACAAGAGAAAATACACTAACTCCTGGAAACTTAACAATATGATGCTGAATGAGAACTGGATTCAGGAAGAAATGAAAAAGGAAATTCAAGATTTCCTGAAAGTGAATGATAATGAAAATACAACTTACCAAAATCTCTGGGACACAATGAAAGCTGTTCTAAGAGGTAAGTTCATAGCTCTTAATGCCTGTATCAAAAAAATGGAAACATCAGAAATAAACAACTTAACAATGCAGCTTAAAGCTTTAGAGAAACTAAAGCAATCTGATCCCAAAAGCAGTAGAAGAGAGGAGATTAGCAAAATAAGGGGAGAAATATCTGAAATCGAGATTAAGAAAACGATAGAAAAAATCAACCAGTCAAAAAGCTGGTTCTTTGAAAAAATCAATAAGATTGATACACCCCTAGCTAAATTAACCAAAAGCAAGGGAGAGAAAACTCAAATTAACAAAATTAGAAATGAACATGGAGTTATCAGTACTGATATCCAAGAAATCCAGAGAATTATAACATCATATTTCAAAAAGTTATACTCTCTGAAGTTTGACAACACAAAAGAGATGGATGAATTTCTAAGTAAGCACAACCTACCTAAATTGAATCAGGAAGTGGTGAATTATTTAAATAGTCCTATAACATACAAGGAAATTGAAGAAGTAATCTCAAATCTTCCCACCAAAAAATGTCCTGGACCAGATGGATTCAGCACAGAATTCTACCAGACATTTAAGGAGTTAATAACACCAATACTCCTTAAACTGTTCCATCAAATAGCAAAGGAAGGAACACTACCAAATTCCTTCTATGAAGCTAATATCGTCTTAATCCCAAAACCTAATAAAGATTCACTTAAAAAAGAAAACTACAGGCCAATCTCTCTGATGAACACAGACGCAAAGATTCTCAACAAAGTCTTAGTAAATCGGGTTCAAAAACATATGAAAAAGATCATTCACGGGGACCAAGTAGGCTTCATCCCCAGCACAGAAGGTTGATTCAACATAGGCAAATCAATAAATGTAATTCATCATGTAAACCAGTCCAAAGTCCAAGACCACATGATACTCTCGATAGATGCAGAAAAAGCTTTTGACAAGATCCAACAGCCATTTATGATCAAAACGCTAGAGACAGTAGGAATGGAAGGAACCTTTATCAACATAATAGAAGCTGTATACAACAAGGCCACAGCAAGGATTATGCTCAATGGGGAACAATTGAAAGCATTCCCACTTCGATCAGGAACTAGACAAGGCTGTCCACTCTCACCACTTCTATTCAATATTGTACTTGAAGTCTTAGCTGAAGCCATAAGAAAAGAAAGGGATATAAAAGGGATTCAAATCGGCAAGGAAGAAGTCAAGCTATCCCTATTTGCAGATGACATGAACTTATACCTGAGTGATCTCAAAAATTCCACCAGGAAGTTCGTGGAACTAACACAGAAGTTCAGCATGGTGGCGGGATACAAAATAAATGTGCAAAAATCAGAGGCCTTCCTATATGCCCAGAATGAAAGAAGCGAAAAATCCTTGAGAGAAACAATCCCATTTACTGTAACCCCTAAAAAAAGGAAATACCTTGGTATAAACCTAACCAAGGAAGTAAGAGACCTTTATAATGAAAACTTTAAAACCCTAAAGAAAGACATTGCAGAAGACACCAAAAGGTGGAAAGACCTCCCATGTTCCTGGATTGGCAGAATCAACATCGTAAAAATGACCATCCTGCCAAAGGCAATATACAGATTCAATGCTATACCAATTAAAATATGAAAGCAATTCTTTAAAGAATTTGACCAAACAATCTGAAAATTCATATAGAGGCACAAAAGACCCAGGATAGCAAAAAAAATCCTTAGTAACAAAAACACGGCTGGAGGTATTACCGTACCAAACCTAAGTCTATACTACAAATCCATAGTTACAAAAACAGCCTGGTACTGGCTCCAAAATAGACACACAGATCAATGGATAAGGATTGAAGACCCAGATATAAGCCCACAAAATTACAGCCATTTGGTCTTTGACAAAGGGGCCCAAAGAATCCAATGGAAAAAGAACAGCATCTTCAACAAATGGTGCTGGCAAAAATGGATCTCCACATGCAGAAGATTAAAGCTGGATCTGTACTTGTCACCATGTACAAGACTTAATTCCAAATGGATCAAGGACCTTGATATCAGGCCAGAGACTATAAAAACCATAGTTGAAAGGATAAGGAACTCCCTCGAGCTGATTGGGTTAGGCCAACATTTCCTAAACAGACATCCAGCGGCACAGTCTCTGCTACCAACTCTCAACAGTTGGGATCTTGTGAAATTAAAGAGCTTCTGTTCAGATAAAGCGATTGTAACACGAGCTCAACGGCAAACCGCAGAATGGGAGAAAATCTTCACTAACCACATATCTGATAGAGCTGTACTGTCCAGAGTGCACAAAGAACTTAGAAAACTAAACACCAAGGATACCCATGGCCCAATTAAAAAATGGGCCCTGGAACTTAAAAGAAATTTTACCAGGGATGAAATTAAAATGTCTAACAAATATCTTAAAAAATGCTCCACTTCTTTAGCCATCAGGGAAATGCAAATCAAAACTTCTCTGAGATATCATCTCACCCCGGTCAGGATGGCAAAAATCCACAATACAAACAACAACAAATGCTGGAGAGGATGTGGAGAGAGGAGAACTCTCCTACATTGCTGGTGGGAATGCAGGCTCATACAGCCACTCTGGCAAGTGGTGTGGAGATTCTTAAAGAAATTAAAGATTGAAATGCCATATGACCCTGCCTTTTCACTTTTGGGAATAACCCCCCATACAACAGAGGTTCACCTCGATAGCACAAGCATGACCATGTTCATAGCAGCACTGTTTACAATAGCAAAGTCATGGAATCAACCCAAATGTCCAACTGTTGAGGAGTGGATAAGGAAACTGTAGTACATCTATACAATGGAGTACTACTCAGGCATCAAAAATGATGAATTACTGGAATTTGCCGGGAAATGGATGTCATTAGAAACAATTATATTAAGTGAAGTATCCCAGACCCAGAAAATTAAGCGCCATATGTACTCGCTAAGAGGTGGCTCCTAATACCAAACTTACCCAGCCCACCTTGAGATACTCATAGGTAAATCTATGTATTACCTACAGTAATTGCAAGGATTATGAACAGGAGAGATGGGGTTGGAGGGCCACACCAGAAACAAGGAGAGAAGTGATCATGTTACAGTAGAGAAAATAGGCCTCCATCAAAGACTGCAAGTAAGTAATGTGACACCTGTTTAAGTTCACAGACTTTCGTTCCTGATCATTTACAACTAGCGGTATGATATCACCAGAAGGGGAGGGCATATAGTCTGGCAGATAAAAAGTAACCATTTTGGGGCTGGAGAGGTGGCTCAGGGGTTAAGCCTCCGCCTTGCAGGCGGAAGGTCCCGAGTTCGGATCCCAGATCCCATGTATAGACGCCAGGCGGAAGCGGGGGCGGCCTGCGCTTCTGGTCCTGGTAGGGCGGAGCCTGTGAATCCCGGGGCAGAAGGAGGTGGAGGCGTCCATGGTGGTTCGCGAATTCGTCCGTGGTTCTACACATACACAGACACACACAGACACACACACACACAGACATGCGCGCGCACATACACACAGTTGAATAAATAATAATAATAAAAAAAAAAAAAACCCAACGAAAAGGAAGTTTTAAAAAAAAAAAAAAAAAAAAAAAAAAGTAACCATTTTGCCAATGGGTGATTGACCCCTCCCTCACTGAGGTTTCCAAATTTTATTACATCTACCCTTGAATGTGCTCTTATAATAAGACTCCAGTTTAACAGCTTTTTGTCTCTGGCCAGGGGGTGACATACAGTGCCCAGCAGGATGGAGTGAAGGGCATTGCAGGAGCAGCAAAACTGCAAAAGAAAATCAACAAACCACAATCCAGAAGTTCAAAGACTCTATATCAACCACCTAGAACTAGGCCAGCCTAATCTCTCCCCATCCTGAAGCTCAGGAAAATTTGCAGACGAGGGGCAGTAAGAGTGTAAGAGCAAAAGGATGGGAGGAGCAATGATTTGAAAGATACTCCACACAAGTTAGGGCCGAAGCAATCATAATTGGACTTTGCATGCCCTGCGCAATGGCCAACACACTGTTGACCTCACAAAGTCTAGCATCTGCTAAAGGCACCAAGATCCTTGGAGGCAAGGGATTGGCAGCCACAGTAGTGTTCCTATGCTTAAGGGGAACATGGGATAGGGTTCAGGGAAATGCCACTGGGTCCTTGTACGTAATCGGAGAGGAGGGCCCAGAGGAGAGTCAGGCATGCACAAGAAAGGACTCTCTGGGAATTGGGGTGGGAGGCACTGCGGGATGGGGCGGGAGGGGTGAGGGGAGGGGGAGAAGGGGGTTTAGGGGGAGGAGGAGGGAGGTAGGGAACTCGTGTACCTATTAAGTTTATATGAGCTATAATAATAATAAAAAATATATTAAAAAATGAAAAGAAAAATGCAGCATAAAACATAAGCTCAAAAAAAAAAAAAACATTTTGGGGTATGGCTGTGTTTTTTCCCTGGAAAATATTTGAGTCAATGAACTAAGTGAAGGTGATCTACTTTAATCAACTTGGGAAGGCGTCATCTAATCCGGGAATGTCCAGATAGAAGAAAAAGGAGGAACAAAATTCCTCTACTTGATGAAATAAGACAAGCATCCTCTTTCCTTTAGTTTGGGGGTCCCTGGGGATCACAGCTCTGGCCTGCAGGATGGCTGGTCCTCCACAAGGGGGATGGGGAAAGGTGAGTGTGCTGTCTGCCTGCTCCTAGCCCTCCTTCCGGAGGACAATCAGTTCCAACAGGAAGTCTAGTCAAGCAAGAAATCGTTTATTGCAAGTCTGCAGCCATCTTATAAAGGCAGAAACAGTGAGAGGGATTCCAGGGCAGGGAAACGGGCAACCAATCATCTTAAAGGTCAAGCCAGCACTCAGGCTGTATGTAACGAAATTTCTTCAAAACATCCTGAGCTATGCTCTCCAGACTTCCTCCATCAAAGCATCCTGAGCTGTTTAAAACATCCTGAGCAGCCCCCTTCTGACTTCCTCTATCAAAACATCTTTGTCTAAATTTGCCAGATTATTGAGGTCACAGAGACTTAGGCCCCCACACTTAAGTGCTGGAGCTACTGGTTTTCAGACCTGAGGGTAAAGGTTCCTTCATTAGCCCCCCTGGCTCTCAGGGCTTTAAACTGTTCCTGGATTTCCAGCTTGCAGACAGAAAACCTGAGTAATTTAATCTTTCTAGGCCAATTCCCAGGATTAATCTTCTCATCTACAAGAATATATATCTTTCTGATCTTATTTCTCTGGAAATCCCTGACAAATGCAAGATGAAATTAATATATTTTGCATGGGCAAAGGATATGGCTTTTAATGTGATATGGTGGCATGAGACTGTAATCCCAACATTCAGGAAGCTGAGACAGGAGTATAATGAGTTGAAAGATAAGCTTAGTCTACATATAGAGATACTGTCACTGAAAGATAGCCAAAAATGACATGAATTTTGGGAAAGCAGGGATAAAATCCTATAAACTAAACATTTCTATCCCTGCCCTTTCCACCTTGAAACTTGTATGTTGAAACTTTCTTCCCATCATGATGATATTTGGCATTGGAGTATTTGACATAATTAGATTTGGATGATATTGTGAAGATGGGTTAATAATCTAACAGCTATTATCAAAAAAAAACTAAAGAAAATTAATATCGGAGGCAGCATTCACAAGGAAACATAAAGATGAAATATTGGCGCCTAAGTTCAGCAAAGTGCAACTTGAATTTATGAAAATATTGAAGAACATATGAAATTCTGTTTGTAAATATTCTTTTATCTATTAAAACTCCACATTTATTAAGGACCTGTGTCATAGTTTCCATTCTATTGAGATTATAAAATGACCTGATGAAAGCAACTCACAGTTGAAGGTCGTAATCCACCATTGCAGGGGAAGTCAAAGTAATAGGAACTTGAGGCAGCTAGTCACCTCGTGTCAACAGTAAAGAAGCAGAGAACATTGGGTGAATGCATGCTTTTGCTCAGTTCCCTCTCACCTTTTTATTAAGTCTAAGATCCTGCCTAGAGAATTATGCCATCCCAGAAGGCAGATCTACCCACCTAAAATAACTTGGTCAAGATAAATCCCACAGGAATGCCCAGAGGCTCCTTTCATAGATGCTTCAATTTCAAAAGTGAGGCAGTCATTATCAGTTATTATGACACCTTTAATAAGTTGATTTTTATGAAATAATTTACAGAATATTTTCTGTTTGCAACCAAAAAACCTGAGCAATAACACTTCAATTACTGGTCCTTCCCCATATCATAGTCTTTCTAAAAATAACATAATAAGGAACATGCTCATAAAACATTTGTTGAATGAATGTATCTCAGGGAAAACCTTGCTCTATCCATTTATTGTCATGAATATTTAGTTGGTCAATGTCTATGGAATTTGAGGTTGAATAGGTCACTGTTTATACAGATACAGTTGTTTATCAGCCTTAGGAAAATATGTGGTAGCATGAACTGAGGACTGTCTCTTGTGCTATTTGTTTTGGGTACTCACTTGTAAGATGATCCATATCTCTCCCTGCCTTTTAGTTACTATTCTTCTGTTGCTGTGAAACAATACTCATACAGAGGCAATTTAAGAGAGTGGGGAATATTTATTCAGTTTGTAGTTCCATAGGAGATAGAGTTGATTATGGTAGAAAAAGCACAGTGGAAGGGATAATGGCCCAAGCAGGTAGTAGATGCTAGTTTTCAGCCATCAGAAAACAGCAAGAGAGCAAGATGAAATGGGCCTGGGCTAACCAGTCCTTGATGCCTGTCCCTAGTGATGTCATCCTCCAGCAAGGGTGGAGCAAGGTCATGCTCTTAAGAGTGTCATTACTTCTCCAAACACAGACTGACCTAAGGACTAAGTATTCAAACACATTAGCCTGTGGGGGACAATTCTTATTCAAACTATAACACTAGCCTGAGGTCACTTCAGTTATATGAGTCAAATCAGCATTGTGCAGCCAACATTATCCCATTTACAAGTGAGGAAGATCTCTCCATCTCCTCATCATATTCTTGTTCATCTAGGCCTCCCAGTAATGTGGTTAACTGACATGTGAAACTGGCATGAATATGAAAGTCTTTGGACAATCTAGGCTTATGATCTAGTGAACACATTAATCACACAGGTAGACTATGAAAGCATATTTCCACAGAAGTTAGCTAACTTAAAATATGTGGCAAAATTAGTTTTGTCTGTTAAGGAGTGCTTCTTTACCATGCCTAACACAACCTGCTCCAATGGAAGATCTGCAAGGAAGGCACAATTATAAATGTGTTCAGTTAGTACACATCTCCAAAACTAATATGACTAGGACTAGGGATATAGCTCCACTGGAAGAGTTCTTGTCTTGCACAAAGTAAGCCTTGGGTTCATTTCTTCCAGTATGACATAGTTCAGGAGTGGTGGTTTATATCTGCAATTCCAGCATTTAAAGGGTGAAGACAGAGATGGGAGAGATGGTTAGCCTTGACTGCATAGTGAGTTCCAGACCATTGTGTGCTACAGGAGACCTTGTCTGAAAATAAATATATGAACAACCCAAACCTGACATGACCCATAGTGGAACAAACCAGAACAGAACTTTAGTGGAGTGTTAATTAATATGTGTGAGCTGCATAGATGTGGGTCCCTGCTCAAATCAACGACACAACTTTAAAGAAACTAGAAACTGGGAAGAAGAAAGTGCATAGTGCACAGAACAGAATGATTGAAAATATTTATTTTGGAAACATTTCATGTGAAGTAGGTCTGGGGTTTGTTTCACTAAATTGTCAGAAAATGTATTGTGCAGTCAAGTGCAATTGTGTACTCTGCATTATATAATTTTTTGTAATTAAGTCTTTTTGACTTCCAATTTCATGTTTAAAGTCTTATCTTCCCAAGATGGTGTGATTCTTTGGAAATGTGGTATACAATTTAGCAAGAAGTAGCATTTATTTCAGTATTTTTAGAATTTTTGCTTATATCATTTGTTAAGAAAAAAATGTCATATTTATAGTTTACATTTAACTTGAATGAGCCTTAGGTCTAAGGTCACATAGAGAAGCAAATTAAGTACAGCTTAACCACAATATTTGAGCTCTTAACTTCTAGTTCACACCTGTGTCCTTCCTCCATGGTCTCTTCCCCAAATATCCCCAAGATACTTCCTTTCTAACAGGTCTTGATGGTTAGTGTTAATTATTAACCTGATAGGCATACCTCTGGGGATTATCCTGATCATGCTGATTGATGTGGGAAGACCCTTCTTAATTGTGGATAGGACCATTACATGTGCAAGGGATCTTGTATTTTATATAAATGCAGTAGGTAAGCTGAGCACTAGCTGTATTCTCTGCTTCTCGTCATGACTTTGGACACAATGGGACTAGCTGCTTCATGCTCCTCCTGCCGTGGTTTACCCTCCATGGTGCACTGTACTGTGAATTGTGAGGTAAAATAACCAATTTATACCTTCGTTTGTGTATATCACAGTAATAGGAAAAGAAATTATGACAATGACCTGTAAAGGCAAATTTGGAACCACACAGACAGCAACTTTCCACAGACAATCTAAGAACTTTAGCTCTGTAGCTTTATGTTCCACTATGAAGCAAGCTTGTTTGGGCCAGCAATGGATTCTACGCTTATCCTTCATTCCTATAATGTACTTTTTCTATTTACCTTGCCTGGGCGGTCTACCTGGAAGGAATTCTGAGAAGATGAATACAAAGTTCCATCTATGGTACAATTCTGGGCTTCACAGTCCTCAGAACTGTAAGAAAAACATTTCTATTGCCTATGCCTTTTTACTGGTTTCTTGTTACAAAAGCCCCAACAAATGAAAAATCTGTGTGTGTGTGTGTGTGTGTGTGTGTGTGTGAATGTGTGCATTTATGTATCTGTGTTTGTGTGTGTGTGTGCACATGCACACACATTTTGAGTCCTTATTAAAGTATAATTCAAGGGGGGGCAAAAAATAAAGTATAATTCAAACACCACAAAAATCACAAAAAAAAAACTCATTGAACTTTCACATTCTGAAAATTTTTCTTGTACCAGCATTCTGATCAAAATTAAAGTAATTATTACCATCATGCCTATTCAAATTTACTATACACTACCAAGAAAGTAATGAAAACTGCATTTACAAAAAACACAACAGCTTGGAAGTTTCACTTTCTTGCTAGGTATCATTTGAAGTCCTATACCACAGCGACATCTCCTGGTAATTATTGTAATCCTCTTATAACAAAGTAGTGAAAAAGAAAATAATGGTCTTTGCCTTTGTTAGAATGGTCATTGATTCATGCACGCTCCAAGAAGTATTTAGACAAATGTCTACAAAGGTAACCCAGATGAAATTTAGTAGGCCATACATGCGAAAAGACATGAAAACAGGAGAGAATCTGGCAACGAAGAAAAATGGTTATAAAGGGGAAAGGAGGAGGGATGGAATTGGGATTAAGATGTGAACATATCCCCTTTCATCCCACCCCGCTCCGCCGGTGGGGACGCGCGCGCGCGGTCCAGCCGGACCTCACCCCGCGACTCTAGGTAAGCCCCGGCCGCGCCCGCCCACCAGAACCCCAGGTCAGCCCAAAGGAACCCGGCTCCGACTCCCGCCATCCAGCCAGAGCCCTGGGCTCAGGGCCAAGGGACGAGGAGGACCTCCCCCTGCGCCCGGGCCCCGCCCCAGCTGCCCTCGGATTAAATAGCTCCACGCCGATGCCCCCATCCTCCCATTCCCCACCCCGCTCCGCAGGTCGGGACGCGCTCGCGGTCCAGCCGGGCCTCACCCGTGACCTAGGTAAGCTCTGTCCCTGCCCACCCCCAGAACCCCAGGCCAAATAATTCAGTTTAGTGAAATTGAAAGATCTTAAGAGTTAAAACGACAATGCCAAAGTCAAAGTGCAAATCCATGAGAAGCAACACTCAAGTAAACAAATTTCCCACTGAAGAAATTAATCCCATAATGTTAGACTCCAACCACAACAAACCCGCGGAAAAAGGCCAAGAAAGTCTGACCCAGGATAACGACTTTCAAAATATGATCATTGCCATGTTCAATACTATGAAAGAGGAAATCCGGGAGGAATTACATAATCGAATCAATCACTTTGAAGAGGAACACAACAGACATTTGGAGGAGTTTAGAAAAACAGTGCAAGAAACAAAAACTGGCATAGAGCAGTTAAAACAGACTCAAGCAGAGTTTAAAACTGAACTACAAGACAAGTTATCTTCAACCCAGAACTCTACAGAGAGTCTTATCAACAGAACTAAGGAAGCAGAAAACAGAATTTCACACCTTGAAGATAAAGTGGGAGTACTAACCAGCTCAATGGAAGAGGTTGTTAAAGCCAAAAAGATACTTGAGAGAAATATCCAAGAGATATGGGATACCCTGAAGAAGCCTAACATGAATATTCATGGAATACCAGAGCAAGAATCTCAAAATACCACCCCTGAGGAAATTTTTCAAAAGATCATCAAGGAAAACTTTCCTCATCTAAAAAAAGAGAGGCCCATACATATACAAGAGGCATTCCGCACCCCAAACAGATATGACCAAAACAGAAGCACCCCATGGCAAATAATAGTTGAAACACTCCACATTCAAGATAAAGAACTGGTGCTGAGAGCTTCAAGGGAGAAAAAACAAGTCACTTTTAAAGGTAAACCTATTAAAATAACAAATGACTTCTCAGTCAAAACAGTAAAAGCAAGAAGAGCTTGGAAAGACATACTTCAAGTATTGAATGAGCAAAAATGTCAACCCAGGCTGATTTACCCTGCAAAACTATCCGTCATGATCGAGGGAGAAAGAAAAATCTTCCAGCACAAAGACAACTTGAAGGGATACATGTCCACCAAACGAGGCCTTCAAAAAATGCTAGAAATGATACTCAAGCTTGAAGAAAAAAACAGGCATATCCAGGAGAACAGAAGGCAAATATAACACCATTAATAGCGAAGCAATATACTTATAAAAACTACTAAACATAATAAATGTCTGGAATTAAAAATAGTTTCTCCATTATAACACTAAATGTTAATGGAATTAATTCACCAATCAAGAGACACAGATTACAAACTTGGATCAAAAATCACAATCCATCAATCTGCTGCCTACAGGAAACCCATCTCACCACAAAAGATAGGCACGCTCTAAAAATAAAAGGCTGGTCAACAATTCTACAAGCAAATGGAAGCAGAAAACAGGCAGGGGTAGCCATTATGCTATCAGACAAAGTGGACTTCAAACCAAAGAAAATTATAAGAGACACGGATGGATACTACATTTTAGTCACAGGTACAATTCACCAGGAAGACTTCACAATACTGAACATATATGCACCCAATACGGGCCCCTCCACATTCATTAAGAAAACCCTAAAGCATCTAAAGCAAGAAATCAACCCCCAAATGATAATTCTTGGGGACTTCAACACTGCCCTTTCAACATGGGATAGATCAACAGGTAAAAAGCTTAACAGAGACACTTTGGAACTTAATCAAACCCTGAAAGAAATGGACCTTACAGATCTCTATCGAAGTTTTCACCCACGTACCAAAGAATACACATTTTTCTCAGCAGCACACGGAACTTTCTCCAAAATAGATCACAAATTGGGCCACAAAACGAATCTACACATATACAAAAAAGTTGAAATTCTAACCTGTGCCCTATCAGACCACCACGGCCTAAAGCTGGACATCCAAAACATCAAACAAGAGAAAATACACTAACTCCTGGAAACTTAACAATATGATGCTGAATGAGAACTGGATTCAGGAAGAAATGAAAAAGGAAATTCAAGATTTCCTGAAAGTGAATGATAATGAAAATACAACTTACCAAAATCTCTGGGACACAATGAAAGCTGTTCTAAGAGGTAAGTTCATAGCTCTTAATGCCTGTATCAAAAAAATGGAAACATCAGAAATAGACAACTTAACAATGCAGCTTAAAGCTTCAAAGAAACTAGAGCAATCTGATCCCAAAAGTAGTAGAAGAGAGGAGATTAGCAAAATAAGGGGAGAAATATCTGAAATCGAGATTAAGAAAACGATAGAGAAAATCAACCAGTCAAAAACCTGGTTCTTTGAAAAAATCAATAAGATTGATACACCCCTAGCTAAATTAACCAAAAGCAGGAGAGAGAAAACCCAAATTAACAAAATCAGAAATGAAGATGGAGTTATCAGTACTGATACCCAAGAAATCCAGAGAATTATAATATCATATTTCAAAAACTTATACTCTGTGAAGTTTGACAACACAAAAGAGATGGATGAATTTCTAAGTAAACACAACCTACCTAAATTGAATCAGGAAGTTGTGAATTATTTAAATAGTCCTATAACATATGAGGAAATTGAAGACGTAATCTTGAATCTTCCCACCAAAAAAATGTCCTGGACCAGATGGATTCAGCACAGAGTTCTACCAGACATGTAAGGAGTTAATAATACCAATACTCTTTAAACTGTTCCATCAAATAGCAAAGGAAGGAACACTAGCAAATTCCTTCTATGAAGCTAATATCGTTTTAATCCCAAAACCTAATAAAGACTCACTTAAAAAAGAAAACTATAGGTCGATCTCTCTCGACAAAGTTTTAGCAAATCAGATTCAAAAACATATGAAAAAGATTATTCACGGGGACCAAGTAGGCTTCATCCCTGGCACACAAGTTTGGTTCAACATACGCAAATCAATAAATGTAATTCATCATGTAAACCAGTCGAAAGTCCAAGAACACATGAAACTCTTGATAGAGGCAGAAAAAGCTTTTGACAAGATCCAACAGCCTTTTATGATCAAAACGCTAGAGACAGTAGGAATGGAAGGAACCTTTATCAATATAATAAAAGCTGTATACAACAAGCCCACAGCAAGGATTATGCTCAATGGGGAACAATTGGAAGCATTCCCACTTTGATCAGGAACTAGACAAGCCTGTCCACTCTCACCACTTCTATTCAATATTGTACTTGAAGTCTTAGCTGAAGCCTTAAGACAAGAAAGGGACATAAAAGGGATTCAAATCGGCAAGGAAGAAGTCAAACTATCCCTATTTGCAGATGACATGATCTTATACCTGAGTGATCCCAAAAACTCCACCAGGAAGCTCCTGGAACTAGTTGAGAAGTTCAGCAGGGTGGCGGGATACAAAATAAATGTGCAAAAATCAGAGGCCTTCCTATATGCCCAGAATGAAAGAAGTGAAAAAGCCTTGAGAGAAACCATCCCATTCACTATAGCCCCTAAAAAAATGAAATACCTTGGTATAAACCTAAACAAGGAGGTAAAAGACCTTTACAATGAAGACTTTAAAACCCTAAGGAAAGAAATTGCAGAAGACACCAGAAGGTGGAAAGACCTCCCATGTTCCTGGATTGGCAGAATCAACATCGTAAAAATGACCATCCTACTAAAGGCAATATACAGTTTTGATGTTATACCAATTAAAATCCCAAAGCAATTCTTTGAAGAAGTTGACCAAACAATCTCAAAATTCATATGGAGGCACAAAAGACCCAGGATAGCAAAGACAATCCTGAGTAACAAAAACACTGCTGGAGGTATCACCATACCGAACCTTAGTGTATATTACAAATCCATAGTTATAAAAACAGCCTGGTACTGGCTCCAAAATAGACACACAGATCAATGGATAAGGATTGAAGACCCAGATATAAGCCCACAAAATTACAGCCATTTGGTGTTTGACAAAGGGGCCCGAAGAATCCAATGGAAAAAGAACAGCATCTTCAACAAATAGTGCTGGCAAAAATGGATCTCCACATGCAGAAGATTAAAACTGGATCTGTACTTGTCACCATGTACAAGACTTAATTCCAAATGGATCAAGGACCTTGACATAAGGCCAGAGACTATAAAAACCATAGTTGAAAGGATAGGGAACTCCCTCGAGCTGACTGGGCTAGGCCAACATTTCCTAAATAGACATCCAATGGCACAGTCACTGCTACCAACTCTCAACAGTTGGGATCTTGTGAAATTAAAGAGCTTTTGTTCAGATTAAGAGATTGTAACACGAGCTCAAAGGCAACCCACAGAATGGGAGAAAATCTTCACGAACCACATATCTGATAGAGCTGTACTGTCCAGAGTGCACAAAGAACTTAGAAAACTAAACACCAAGGAAACCACTGGCCCAATTAAAAAATGGGCCCTGGAACTTAAAAGAAACTTTACTAGGGATGAAATTAAAATATCTAACAAATATCTTAAAAAATGCTCCACTTCCTTAGCCATCAGGGAAATGCAAATCAAAACTTCCCTGAGATATCATCTCACCCCGGTCAGGATGGCAAAAATCCACAATACAAACAACAACAAATGCTGGAGATAATGTGGGGATAGCGGAACTCTCCTACATTGCTGGTGGAAATGCAGGCTCATACAGCCACTCTGGTGAGCCGTCTGGAAATTCTTAAATAAATTACAGATTGAAATGCCATATGACCCTGTGATTCCACTTTTGGGTATAACCCCCCATACAGCAGAGGTTCACCTCGATAGCACAAGCACGACCATGTTCATAGCAGCACTGTTTACAATAGCAAAGTCATGGAATCAACCCAAATGTCCAACTGTTGAGGAGTGGATAAGGAAACTGTAGTACATCTATACAATGGAGTACTACTCAGCCATCAAAAATGATGAATGACTGGAATTTGCCGGGAAATGGATGTCATTAGAAACAATTATATTAAGTGAAGTATCCCAGACCCAGAAAATTAAGCGCCATATGTACTCCCTAATAGGTGGCTCCTAATACCAAACCCACCCAGCCCATCTTGAGACACTCATAGGTAAATCTATGTATTACCTACAGTAATTGCAAGGATTATGAACAGGAGGGATGGGGTTGGAGGGCCACACCAGAAACAAGGAGAGAAGTGACCATGTTACAGTAGAGAAAATAGGCCTCCATCAAGGACTGCAAGAAAGTAATGTGACACCTAGTTAAGTTCACAATTCGTTCCTGATCATTTACAACTAAGAGGGTAGGAACTCACCAGAATGGGAGGGCATATAGTCCGGCCGATTAAAAGGTAACCGTTTTGCAAATGGGTGATTGACCCCTCCCATTGCCTAAGGCCATATGACCCTGCGATTACACTTTTGGGTATAAGTATTACATCTACCCTTGAATGTGCTCTTATAATAAGACTCCAGTTTAACAGCTTTCTGTCTCTGGCCAGGGGGTGACATACAGTGCCCAGCAGGATGGAGTGAAGGGCATTACAGGAGCAACAAAACTGCAAAAGAAAATTAACGAACCACAATCCAGAACTTCAGAGACTCTATATCAACCACTTAGAACTAGGCCAGATTAATCTCTCCCCATCCTGAAGCTCAGGGACATTTGCGGAAGAGGGGGCAGTAAGAGTGTAAGAGCCAAAGGATGGGAGGAGCAATGATTTGCAAGATACTCCACACAAGTTAGGGCCGAAGCAATCGTAATTGGATTTTGCATGCCCTGCGCAATGTCCAACACACTATTGACCTCACAAAGTCTAGCATCTGCTAAAGGCACCAAGATCCTTGGAGGCAAGGGATTGGTAGCCACAGTAGTGTTCCTATGCTTAATGGGAACACAGGAAGGGGTTCAGGGAAATGCCACTGGGTCCTTGTATGTCATCAGAGAGTAGGGTCCAGAGGAGAGTCAAGCATGCACAAAAAAGAACTCTGGGAATCGTGTAGGGAGGCACGGGGGGATGGGGCAGGAGGGGTGAGGGGAGGGGAGCAGAGGGTTCGGGGGGGGGAGGAGGGAGGGAGGGCACTGGTGTACCTATTAAGTTTGTATGAGCTGAAATAATAATAAAAAATGTATTATATAAAAAAAGAAAAGTATAAAACCAAACAAACAAAAAAAATGTGAACATATCATAAGTTCACTATATTCATGTGTGAAATTCTAAAAAAGTCAAATATATATGAATAAAATAAAGCAGAAACAATTAAGATAAAGATCTTTTTAAAAAACATTTTGATGCTTGATTCAATTGAGTTTATGCATTTTTATATGTATATCATAATCTAGATGGGGTATTCAAATGAACGTAGGTATTAAATAAGCACAGGTGTTCTACAATGAGCACCAAAGACTTAATTGTTAAAAGATGTTAATCTATGATTATTTATATATATTCTTCATTTTGAAGTTTATCACATGTTTCTTAGGCAAACTATCCTCCCAAGTCCCACTGATAAAACAAACTTAGTATATAGCATATGTAGAAAAAGCATATTCTGTGCAAGAATAAAGTACTTTTTAGGGCTCTTTTTTCTCTGAGAGAGTTTGCTATCTACTGGACATAGAATTATCCAATTTAAATAAAAACTAGTGAAACAAACTGATCTGTTTTTAGTTAAAGGATTAGGGCTATGAGTCCAATTCTACTAGTTCAAAGCAAAGTAAAAAGAAGCAAATTTTATCTATATTTTGCTTCAGATTCTTAGTTCATAAATGGAAATAGAAACAGAACAGATTTCACAATAGTTTGCTGAAGATGATGCAGATATAAATGCCCTATTGATATCTGACAAGTAATTCCTATTTGAAGTCATTGGCTTTCTCATTTTATTTGGAAAGTGCAGGATTAAAGGAGGTAAAAATGTGAAAAAGAGGTAAAGATTGCATTTGAATGTTTGAATCTGATAGGCTGTGGCTAAAAACAAAGAGGAAATATTTTCTTTACTAAATGATGCAAATGAGAACTGTATGAGAGAAAACGGCCTTTTTTTTAGTTTTACATCTGTTTTACTATCCATTATTGCATAAAGAGTCATCCCAAAACTTAGTGGCTCAGTAATATATTTTATTCCCTACTGTTGGTTTGAATCAGCTTGGCTAGTTATGACTCACTAGGAAACTATCATATGATCAGTATTTCAAAAGCTTTGGCCAAGGGGAATGTACAATACAGCACACTCCCAATCCTGGTTTAATGTTTGGTTGTTGATAGAGAGTATAACTGGCTGGTTGACTAGAGTATCTATGGAACATCCATTTGACTTGAGCTTCTAGACCTTTACTCCATTGTAAACCGAGAAGGTTTTTCACTTTTTATGGCCCTGTCTGTTTCTAAAGCATTGAGCATCTTTGTAGGTGATTGAACATCTTTGCATGTAGATTTCCTTCTGTTTTCAGTCCATTTAACAGCATTTATCGTGGAACAAAATATTTTGTTTATCAGATGCTGTTTGTAAAAATCTATTATTATACAAATGAGCAACACATGTAATCAAATATGTTCATTTAGGCCACCCAATTTTGTCTTATTTTACTAAGACAAATATTGCATAAGAAGAAATGTTGGATGATTACTTTTTATACTTTATGATCAAATTTCATTTAAAATTCTAGTGCATTTGATAACAGAGTCATAGTCAAAGTCACAATTTTGAGTGAACTTCGGTTTTAGTGTTTGGTTGTTTGTTTTAAAATTTTAAGCTAATGAAATTAACTCTTCAGAAACATGGAAGTAACTTGCAATATTTCATACTGCCATGACCAGTTAGAGGATAGATTAAGCAATATCAAGCAAAAGTTACCAGTTTCAAGCATTTACTGAGTTATTTACTGAGTTATTTACTGAGTTTGCTGATTAATTCATTATGTGAAAGTAGAGGCTCGTGGACCTTTCACATCTTTTTTTTTTTTGCCAGGTCAGATTTCTTTCTATCTTTTCACACTGAGGTTTGATTATCTTTTTGCAATGTATGAGATGCCCATGAACCTTCTGTAACCAAGTAGATTGCATTATTCTGTGCTTCCTTCAGGGTTATAGACAGAGAACTACAAGTATTCCTTGCTACAATAATAATGAAATATTTTTCTGTCTATTGGAACCATAGACCCTCAGCTGAAACAATAAAAAAGATGGTTTCTTTTTTAATTACATTTTTGCCTAGTTATACAAGCTCAATAGGTACCCCTTTCTTCTCCTCCCCCTCCCTTCCCTCCTGTTGTCACCCCATTCCACTTTCCCCCCTCTCTCTCATCCTTTTTCCTTCCTTCCTCCTCTGTTGGTGCTTCCTGCTTTCTCCCTCCCATCCTCCAGAACATCTGTTTATGTGGACACTGAACTTCCCTCTGAGTCGTCTACATTAGTGGGGGCTCAAGACTCAGTGGCATAACTCGGGGCCCCTTCTTGGGCTGCCCGCTAATATGGGAACTCTATTGTGTCTGTTTAACACCTTGCCTGTAAGCCTTGCCTGAAGCCTTCTCCCCCATGATCCATGCTAGACTTTGGGGGGTTGCTGACATGTCAGCCATTGTACAGGTCAGGCAAGGTCCAACTACATTGTGGCTATATCCTGGCTGCTGTTCCCCTGACTCGTGTGGAGTAAAAGATGGTTTCTTTTACAGCATCTTTCTCCTTTGACTAAGGACACTAACTAGAACTCACTACACAAATACTTTTCAACTTAGAATTTCAATGCTTTCTATATGTATGACAATTATTGGATATCTGTCATAGTTAGGCACAGGTGTTAATTTGACAGTCGAGGGTTTGAACTCTGGGCACATTTATGGAGAATTAGTAGTTGAGTTAAGCCCAGAGTGAATCTGAAGAAGATTGTCTAGTTGATGGGGCAGACCCAGCCCATGGTGAGTGGGACTAGGCCCTGAACAGGTGAATAAAATACAGAGAGCTGGTTGAGGAAGTTGACATCCTTGTGTATACTTGACCAGACATTTTGGTCTGGCAAGTAAGGATTGTCCCTTTCTCAACAGTTCTGTGCATATGTTGTGGACAGTTCCCTCTGCTCTTAGTGTTGATAAGTGTATTCCTGACAAGCTGGACAAGCAACTGTAACCAGACAATTGTAAGAGAGAGTAAAATGAAATGCCTTGTTCCCCTATAAGCAGTTTGTTCAGGAATACCTGGGAAACGTGCAGAGTAACTGCTACACAAATAATCCCTTTATTTTGTATCTTTAATTGTTCAGTTGGCAGAAGAGTACAGTTTGTCTTTTGTTATTACTTTTCAGTAATCTTTCTGTGATAATTTGTTCAAAAGATGTGAATTTGGTGTTCAAGATAATCATGATCGGAGAAAAACACATTTATTTAATAAAAGATTAGGCTTTAAACTATTCTACATCAAAAATAATAGTGAAGTGACATAAATAAATTGGTACATTTATATAATACAATACAATACTGTATATACATATATATCAATGAAAAGAAAAATCGCAACTATATCCAAGAATTTAATTAATCTTTCTTACTATACAACACAGAATCCAGGCCCAAAAGAATACATGACACTTAAGTCTAGTGATAAGCTTCAGAGACTGAAGAGGATAAATTAGTCCATTGGAAGTCAGGCAGGGACTGGTGAGATGGCTTAGCAGATAATGGTGCCTACCTATGCTACCTGAGTTTAATTCCCAGAGCCCATGTAGTGGAAGGGGAGAACTGACTTCTGAACATTGCGCTCTGACCTCCACATACATGCCAATATGCACCTATGTTCTCTCTCTCTCTCTTTTTCTCTCTCTCTCTCTCCCTCCCCCCCTTTCTGCCTGTTTCTCTAATAAAAAAATTGAAAAACAATGTAAAAGAAATCTGGAAGCTTTGGGAGATACTGAGTGTAAGGACACTTATTGTCTTACAGGATGTTAGTTCCCTTCTGCTCTTTCATCAGGTACTGGTTTCACTGAAATATTGAACATATGAAATATTCAATGTGCTGACTTATAATTTATATACCTTTACCTGTTTTGTCAAATTTCAGTGAAGATGTGCTATTTCTATGAATATAATGATGTTATTGTGAAGTCCTATGTCTATATGTGACCTAATAACAAGTAGTAATGTAGTTCTGGAACAAGAGAAGAATAGAGCATATTTGTGTTAGTTTGTTGTCTTTTTTTTTGATGAAACAGGATATGAATAAATTGTCTAGTCTGGCTTTGTACTACCAATAATCTTGGATTGACATGCTGAGTCCTAGAAATACCAGTCTATAGCACCATGTCAAATTGAAGTAGTCAAGTGTTCTATATATTATGTTTTCTTGATATAAATTAATGTATGATAAACTTTGAAACACCAAAGTTTTGTAATCTTGATAGTCGCTACTAAAACCTGGAAGTAAAATTAATGCATTCAATATTGCTCTAAGCTGGACAGGTGATTCGGATATAAAGGAGAAGGTTGGCTCAGTAATTTTTCATATGGCATACTTCAGTAGACATGCAATCTGGAGAGGTTTACCCTTCTTCATCAGTTCCTATGAATGTGGTGTATCTAGTTACCTTGGCTCCTGATGTTGATATGGAATTCTCCTGCCATACTGATGAAGTGTAACTGAGAATTGCGAGCTGGGAGAGGGGGGAACTTGTTCCTCTGAATTGCTTGATCATGCATTTATCAGCAACATAAAGAGATACTGAAATATATACTTTGTTTTCTTGTTAACACAGATGACAAAAAAGTTTCTTGAGAAAGCACTTAGAAACCTCTTTATTTCCTGGTATGTAACTATGAAGATTTGCTTATCCAATTAGAGGAGAAAGCATACCTCAGGCTCTTTTGCTGACTGCAGTGTGTTGCTCTTTAGAGCCATATCTCATATAGCTGCCAATTTTTCTCAAAATAGTCTCTCAGGCAAAACCACTCATCTGAAGCAAGAGATGCATTTCTTATAGCAAAACATTCTTATCTGAAGGTGACGTCTTGGCTTTTGATTTTTAAAACTTGAAAGAACATTCAAGCAATATTTTTTGACAAGGTGCTCTCAATGCTAAAGTTACTCAAATTTTATGCATGAAATAATACAGTGTCTTATAGTTTCTTCAAAACAATATGGAAATGGGAATTTAAAATATTTCTGTACTCATTTTGTTCACATTAAAACAACTCCAACAGAGGAGATAATAATTTCCCATAAATCCATTTTGGTAGAATACGATATGTATTTTTTATTTAATTTAATTTAATTTTATTTTATTTGCGTGTGTACATGTGTGTGAGGGTATGTGTACAAAAGGGCACTTGAGCATGTGTGCCTGTGGAGGCCCCTGAGTGACATCAGGAATCATCCTGTATTTTTCTACCTCCTTATAGTTTTCTTCTGGGGTTTCCCAGGCTCCAGAACCAGAATTGCAGTCTCTGCTATTTCTCTCTGACATTTTTTACATGGGCTCTAGATTCAAACTCATGTCCTTTTGTTTGTCCCTGAGCCATCTCTCCTTCCCAGTATGTACAATTTTCAATACAAACGTAAAGATAGCTTTATTGATAGACTTATTGTTGACATTATTTTGAGACCAGCACGTATAAGGGATGAGCAACAAATGAATTTGCAGATTAGATCAGAGTAGCAAGAAAACTTTGGTGAGTACTGTCCAAAGTGTAGCAAGGTGAGTAGTAACTAGAATGCTGCCAGAGCTTGAAGTAACAGTTATGGTGGCCTCCATTATATGTACTTTCCTGGTTTGTAATTTATTCCATGTCAAGGACAATAGTCCAGATTGGCCAATGTACAGTTTTGGAGAGTTACCCTAACTTCTTTTCCATGTAAATAAATACTGTGCAAATAAACATCATGCAAATAAGGATAACCTTAGTTGGTCAAAGTTCATTCAGGAACCAAGGCTCAGGTTACAGATCTGGTAGGGGTTGGCTTCAGCTCCTTGATATATCAGGTTACAGCACATTTGGCTAACAATTTGGCAGGAGAGGTTTTCCAATCAGAATTTCAAGACCAAAGTTGTGAAAATTTCCTGATAGAGAGCTGTTAAATGTTGTAGTCACTTACTAATACCCTTCCTTCCCAAAGAACCAAAACAACTAGAATACAATCTAGCAACTTATCCCTCATAACAAATGAGATTCTAGGATTTATATTATTATGGCATATTCCAGAACCTTCCATGGTAACAATTTTTAATATTTAAATATTATCTTCATTGTATTACCTAACAGAGAGAAGATATGCTTTCCACTTATTTTATTTTTTTATTAATTCAATTGCGTGTGCACGCACGCACGTGTCTGTGTGTGTGTGTGTGTGTGTGTGTGTGTGTGTGTGTGTGTGTATGTGTAGAACCACAGGCAAATTTGGGAATCACCATGGAAGCCTCCACCTCCTCGTTTACTCTGCCCTGGGATTCACAGGCTCCACCCTCCCAGGACCAGAAACGCAGGCCACCCCTGCTTCCGCCCGGTGGGGTCTAGGATCCGAATTCAGGACCTTTTGCTTGCAAGGCAGAAGCTTAACCCCTGAGCCACCTCTCCAGTCCCTGCTTTCCACTTTTCATAAAAACAGGAGCACAGAAGTCTTTTATTGAGTACAAAAAAACTACCACACATATTTGAAAAAAATAGAAAAATATTGCATTTTGGTTTTATGTATAAGAACCACACATTGTTGTGGTTTTTCCAAAAGTGTTGGCAATATGAAATATAATTTAAATTTAGCATCTCAAATTAGCTTGTTTTGCACACATTTCCATTGTTATTTAAGACTTTAAAGGTAGAGGAAAGGCAATGATTTGGCATCCTACTTACAAAACTATGTTTTCAGATTCATTGCCTCAACTGACCACTCTAACATAGAGATTATTCTAACATAAATTATTTCTCAGTTGTATAAAGCAACAGTTTTGCTTAGTAGTAACTAAAAGGATTAGCACTCAATTTCAAGTCAAATGAACTATGATTTGAAACTTATTAAGTAAGAAGAGGACCAGAGGAGAGAGAGCAAACCTGGTTGTGAATGGAGAAGCCAGGAAGAGCAGGTGTGATGTCCATGGCAGGGCTGGAAACCCATTCATCTGGGGTTTGGATCCAGGTAAGGACTCAAGGACTCCAGTTGAGTCATAAGCACCATTATGTAAAGTATGAGAACACACTGCACCATGAATTTGATGGAAGTTTAATGAGGGAGAGGAGAAAGAAAAGGAAAAAGAGAGTGGAAAGAAGGAAATGGAGGGTTTTATACCCTCAGGGGTGGTGGGTGGGCTGAAGGGGTAGGCTGTGGAGGTCACTGCCAGGATCTGCTCAGCTGCAGAGGTGTTAAAAAAGCACCTGTAGGAGGGTAGCACCCATCAGACTGGAGCCAGGAATCCTAACAATAAGTACCTCAGCATATACACTCTGCTAATAATTTATGTTCTGAGTTAACCTTCAATCTAGATGCTATCCAAATTTACAGTCTAGAAGAAATGCAAGGCTCAATGAATGGTCTTAATATTTACCAGCCCTCCCCCAATACACACACACACACACACACACACACACACACACACAGAGAGAGAGAGAGAGAGAGAGAGAGAGAAAGAGAGAGAGAGAATGAAGAGAACCTGAATTTCAAGGACAAGACCCTTCTGATGAGATAAGACTTTGAACTGACTTACTACTGCTTTTGTTTTCCTTCTCTATATAAAGATATAAGGTAGATCATTAGGAAGGATGTGAATCAACTGTCATATCAGATTATTAGCTCTCTGGATAAACATAGTTTAAAGATACAGTGCCTGTTGTTTGTCTATGTGGGCAGAGTGGTACCATACTTACATACTCAGGTGGAAATTGAATCTTTAGTTTCCCTGGAGAAAAAAATCAGAACAAGCCATCATGAAGTGGAATTAGAACTTTTGAAAAGACATTCGTAACATAGTTAAGCACAAAAGCTAACAGAAAGAGAGGTGTTTGAGAAGATACTAAGATATATCTGAAAACCCAGGAGTTGGTTTCTCAAAGGATTTCAGAAATTTCTGGAACTTCGTTCATTGTTTAACTGACTTCTAAGGAATCTTTCTCTCCTCTATCTCCATTCACCCTTTCAATAACTCAGATTACATGGTGATTCCAGAGTGCCAGTGATAAGAAAAATAACAGGATTCCTAAGGATTTCACAATACTACAATTGGAGTTTCTGGTGAGATTCATAGAAATCTGAAGGTTTCTAACTGGAAAGGGAGAAATGCCTTGAATAAATGCAGTTAATTGAGTTAGAATCATTGACTCTCTTCTGGCAAGAGACTTCAAACAGAATCTAGAAATGATTCCTTTCTTTTCTCTTATCTCCACTATTGTTTTTTTTTTATTTTTTTATCTTGTCTCCATTTCCCTGCCTGAGTCTTCGCTCTTTTATTTCAAATGTTGACAATGGCCAAAAAAATGTCTTTTATAACTTCTTCACTCTTAAACACTGATGTATGGCATACCTATCCAAAGGTTTAAAGTCTCAATCTGTCTAATCTAAGATAGAGAAGATCTAAACTTGCAGATTGGACAGTCATTATTGGATCAGTATCTTGAAGAGAAGATTTCATTATTGAGACATGAAATCATATATATATATATATATATATATATATATATATATGGAATAATGGATAAAGAGGATTAATGGTTTCATAGTTAGACACGTGTCAAATCTATGGTTTGAGCTCTGGACACATTTATAGAGAATCGATAGTTGAGTAAGCCCAGAGCAAACTTGTAGGAGATTATTTTAGTGGATGGAGAAGCCCATGGTGGGTGGGACTAGTCCAAGATAGGTGAATAAAATGGAGGGAACAGTTTAAGAAAGTTGGCATCCTTGTGTATACTTGGCTAGACATGCTGGTCTGGAAAATAAGGATCATCCCTCTCTCAGTTATTATGTGGAGATGGTGTGGCCAGTTTCCTCAGCCCTGGTGTTGAAGTGAGTTCTCATGCCAAGCTGGACAAACAATTGTAATCAGTAATTATAAGAGAATAAAGCTCTTTTTTCCTTAAGCCATTTGATGGTGATTTTATCAGCCATCATGAAAATAATTGTAACAATGGTTATGTGTAACCATTAGCATCAAAAGCAGCAGGTCCTCTATTATGAGGTATCTGGTAACTATGATGCTAGTAAATAATTAAAACTTAAGGCAAAATTTGGTGCAGGTTTCATTTGGGTATATAAATCTTAGAAGACTGTAGAAATAAAGTCTCAGGTATCAGTTATGTATACATAGTACTCTAATAATGGCATGGACTAGTCTTGTGTTTCTGTCAGAATATTAGGTCATCAATTCTTACAGCATAGCTGTTCTCTTCTGAGATCCCACAGGCTGTACAAAGAATACACTGATTGTTACATGTTGATATTATTAAAAAACAGGAAAGAACGATTTTTTATGATTTTTTCCTCCCATATTTTATGTTTTTCCCAATCATACAAGCTCAATAGGTACCCCTGTCCTCTCCCGCCCTCTTCCCCTCTCCAGTCCCCTCTTGTACCCTCACCCCCTTTCCCCTTCCTTTTACCCCTCTCTCTCCCCTTCTCCCAGTGCCTCCCCCCTCCTCCCTCCCATCCCCTGGAGCATCCTTTTGTGTGAACTCCAAACCTCCCTCTGAGTCCTCCACTCTAGTGAGGGGTAAGGACTCAGTGGCATAGCCCAGAGCCTTTTCTTGGGCTCCCTGTTAGTATGGGAACTCTATTATGACTGTTAATCCCTTGCCTCTAAGGATCCTGTGATTCATGCTAGACTTTGGGGGAGTCATTGACATGTCAGCCATTGTGCAGGTCAGGCAAAGTCTGATTATGGCTACTGCAGTCCTAATTTATGTGGAGTATCTTGCATATCATTATTGGTCCTCCCCATCTTTAGGCTCTTACAGTCTTGCCGCCCCCTCTTCCACAAAGTTCCCTGAGAGATGGGGAGAGATTTGGCTGGTCTGGTTCCAGGTGAGTAATATAGAGTACTTGGTATTCTGAATTATGGTTTCTTGTTGTTTTCAGTTTTGCTAAAAAAGAACAATTTTAAGAAGGATCACATTAAGGAGAAAATAGTGTGTTTGTCATCATTGAGCATAGAGCAATAGTGTCAGAAGAAAAATAATGAGGCAAAACAAAGTAGAAAGAAAGGTTACTGCTATTGATAGTCTTATAAGTGGAACCTATCTTCATATTTAGAATGTCCTTTTCCTTGTTTGAAGAGAACTTTTAAAATCTTCTAACGATTCACAATGGCTTAATCTCTAAAATGTTCTTGAGACTGCTGCAACTCAGAAGGGAGGATTTAATTTTAGAAAATAGCTTCTTAAGTTCTCTTCAGGTAGGCTAATTGCCTACCAAGGAGGTGTCAGCAAACATCAGAAAAGATTTATATCCTTGATGAAGAAGTATTTCAGTATAATCTAGTTGTTACAGTTTTCCTTAGAATGTGCCCATTCTTTATGCTAAGCTAAAGAAAGGTGATGGGTTTTTAACAGGACCAAACAGATAGGACTATGATCTTTTTTATGATTTGTGGACTTTGTAGTTCTTTTTTCCCCCACCGGCACAAATGATTAGGATAGTTAATGCCTTTTTTTCCAGGTGATGTGGGTCATGAAAACTCTAAATATTTTTTCCCTGTTTAAGACATAAAATCTTATTAATTCTATTAGACATATTTTCTTTTTATTATTATTATTTCCGCTCATACAAACATAACAGGTATACCGGTCCCCTCCCTCCCTCTAACTCCCCCGACCCCACTGCTCCCCCCTCGCCTCTCCCTTCCCTTCCCATCCCCCAGTGCGCCCCCCCCCCCCCCCCCCCCCCCCCCCGCCAATCCCCGGAGCATCCTTTACTGTCCATGCCAAACTCTCCTCTGAGTCCTCCTCTCCGATGAGGAGCAAGGACCCAGGGGCATTTCCCAGAACCCTTTCCTGTGTTCCCCTTAAGCTTCGGAACACTACTGTGATAGTCAGTCCCTAACCTCCAAGGATCCTACTGCCTTTAGTACATGCTAGACTTTATGGGGTCAATAATGTGTTGGACATAGGGCAGTTCATGCAAAGTCCTATTATGATTGCTTCGGCCCTAACTTGTGTGGAGTATCTGCATATCATTACTCTTCCCATCCTTGTGCTCTTACAATCTTACCGCCCCCTCTTCCGTAAATTTCCCTGAGCTTCAAGATGGGGAGAGATTAGGCTGGCCCAGTTCCAGGTGGTTGATATAGAGTCTCTGATGTTCTGAACTATGGTTTGTTGATTTTTTTTTCAGTTTTGCTGCTCCTGCAATGCCCTTGGCTCCATCCTGATGGGTATTGGAAGTCACCCCTTGCAGTCCTTGATGGTAGACTATTTTCTTTCCTGTAACATGGTCCCCTCTCTCCTTGTTTCTGGTGGGGCCCTCCATCCATATCCCTCCTGTTTATAATCTTTACAATTACTGTAGGTATTACAGAGATTTGTCTTGAGTGTCTCTAAGTAGGTTTGGTACTAGGCTCCACCTATTAGGGAGTACATACAGTGCTTAATTTTCTGTGTCTGGGATACTTCACTCAATATAATTGTTTCTAATTCCATCCATTTCCCGGCAAATTGCATTAATTCATCATTTTTGATGGCTGAGTAGTATTCCATTGTATAAATATACCACATTTTCCTTATGTATTTGTCAACTGTTGCACATTGGGCTGATTCCATGACTTTGCTATTATAAACGGTGCTCCTATGGACATGGTAATGCTTGTGCTATCGAGGTGAATTTTTGCTGTATGGGGGGTTATTCCCAAAAGTGGAATAGCAGGATCATATGGCATTTCAATCTTTAACTTCTTTAAGAATCACCAGATGGCTCCCCAAAGTGGTTGTATGAGCCTGCATTCCCACCAGCAATGTAGTAGAGTTCCCCTCTCTCTACCCTCTCCAGCATTTGGTGTTGTTTGTGTTGTGGATTTTTGCCATCCTGACCGGAGTGAGATGATATCTCAGGGAAGTTTTGATTTGCATTTCCCTGATGGCTAAGGATGTGTAACATTTTTAAAGATATTTGTTAGACATTTTAATTTCATCCTTGGTAAAGTTTCTTTTAAGTTCCAAAGCCCATTTTTTAATTGGGCCATTTGTTTCCTTGGTGTTTAGTTTTCTAAGTTCTTTGTGCACTATGGATAATAGAGCTCTATCAAATATGTGGTTTGTGAAGATTTTCTCCCATTCTGTGGGTTGCCTTTGTGCTCAAGTTACAATCTCTTTATCTGAGCAGAAGCTCTTTAATTTCACAAGACCCCATCTGTTGAAGGTTGGTTGTAGTGACTGTGCTATTGGATGTCTGTTTAGGAACTTTTGGCCTATTGCAATCAGCTCCAGGGAGTTCCCTACCCTTTCACCTATGGTTTTTGTAGTCTCTGGCCTTATCCTTGATCCATTTGGAATTAAGTCTTGTACATGGTGACAAGAACGGGTCCAGTTTTAATCTTCTGCATGTGGAGATCCAGTTTTGCCAGCACAATTTGTTGAAGATACTTTTCTTTTTCATTGGATTTTTGGGCCCCTTTGTCAAAGACCAAATGGCTGTAATTTTGTGGGCTTATATCTGGGTCTTCAATCCTTATCCATTGATCTGTGTGTCTATTTTGGAGCCAGTACCAGGCTGTTTTTATAACTATGGATTTGTAATATAGACTAAGGTTCGGTATGGTGATACCTCCAGCTGTGTTTTTGTTACTCAGGATTGTCTTTGCTATCCTGGGTCTTTTGTGCCTCCATATGAATTTTGAGATTGTTTGGTCAACGTCTTTAAAGAATTGCTTTGGGATTTTAATTGATATAGTATTGAATTTGTATATTGCCTTTGGTAGAATGGTCATTTTTATGATGTTGATTCTGCCAATCCAGGAACATGGGAGGTCTTTCCACCTTCTGGTGTCTGCTGTAATTTCTTTCTTTAGGGTTTTAAAGTTTTCATTGTAAAGGTCTTTTACCTCCTTGGTTAGGTTTTCACCAAGGTATTTCCTTTTTTTAGGGGTTACAGTAAATGGGATTGTTTCTCTCAAGGATTTTTCACTTCTTTTGTCTGGGCATATAGGAAGGCCACTGATTTTTGCACATTTATTTTGTATCCTGCCATCCTGCTGAACTTCTGTATTTGTTCCAGGAACTTCCTGGTGGAATTTTTGGGATCACTCAGGTATAAGATCGTGTCATCTGCAAATAGAGATAACTTGACTTCTTCCTTCCTGATTTGAATCCATTTTATGTCCCTTTCTTGTCTTATGGCTTCAGCTAAGACTTCAAGTACAATATTGAATAGAAGTGGTGAGAGTGGACAGCCTTGTGTACTTCCTGATTTAAGTGGGAATGCTTCAAGTTTTTCCCTATTGAGTAGAATCTTGCTGTTAGCTTGTTGTATACATCTTTTATTATATTGATAAAGGTTCTTTCCATTCCTACTGTCTCTAGCGTTTTGATCATAAAAGGCTGTTGGATCTTGTCAAAAACTTTTTCTGCATCTATCGAGAGTATCATGTGGTCATGGACTTTGGACTCGTTTATATGATGAATTACATTTATTGATTTGCGTATGTTGAACCAACCCTGTGTGCCAGGGAAAAAGCCTACCTGGTCCCTGTGAATGATCTTTTTGATATGTTTTTGAGTCTGATTTGCTAAGACTTTGTTGAGAATCTTTGCATCTGTGTTCATCAGAGAGATTGGCCTACAGTTTTCTTTTTTAAGTGAATCTTTATTAAGTTTAGGGATTAAAATGATATTAGCTTCATAGAAGGAATTTGGTAGTGTTCCTTCCTTTGCTATTTGATGGAACAGTTTAAGGAGTATTGGTGTTATTAACTCCTTAAATGTCTGGTAGAACTCTGTGCTGAATCCATCTGGTCCAGGACATTTTTTGGTGGGAAGATTTGAGATTACTTCCTCGATTTCCTCATGTGTTACAGGACTATTTAAATAATTCACAACTTCCTGATCAAATTCAGGTAAGTTGTGTTTACTTAGGAATTCATTCATCTCTTTTGGTTGTCAAATTTCACTGAGTATAAGTTTTTGAAATATGATGTTATAATTCTCTGAATTTTTTGGGTATCAGTAGTGATACTTCCATTTTTATATCTAATTTTGGTAATTTGTGCTTTCTCTCTTGCTTTTGGTTAATTTAGCTAGGGGTGTATCAATCTTATTGATTTTTAAAAAAAAAACAGCTTTTTGACTGGTTGATTTTCTCTATCGTTTTCCTAATTTTGATTTCTTATATTTCTCCCCTTATTTTGCTAATCTCCTCCCTTCTACTGCTTTTGGGATCAGTGTCTCTAAAGCTTTTTTTATATATATACATTTTTTATTATTATTTCCGCTCATACAAACTTAATAGGTACTCCAGTTCTCTCCCTCCGTCCTCCTCCCCCTGAACCCCTGCTCCCCCTCCCCTCACCCCTCCGTCCTCATCCCCCAGTGCCTCCCCCCCAATTCCCAGAGAGGCCTTTAATGTGCATGCCTGACTCTCCTCTGGGCCCTCCTGTCTGATGACGTACACGGACCCAGTGGCATTTCCCTGAACCCTTTCCCGTGTTCCCCTTAAGCATAGAAACACTACTGTGGCTGTCAATCCCTTGCCTCCAAATATCTTGATGCCTTTTAGTGTCTCTAAAGCTTTAAGCTGCATTGTTGAGTTATTTATTTCTGATGTTTTCGTTTTTTTCATGTAGGCATTAAGAGCTATGAACTTACCTTAGGACAGCTTTCATTGTGTCCCAGAGATTTTGGTAAGTTGTATTTTTATTATCGGTCACTTTCAGGAAATCTTGAATTTCCTTTGTAATTTCTTCCTGAATCCAATTCTCATTCAGCATCATAGCGTTAAGTTTCCAGGAGTTAGTGTATTTTCTGTTGCTTGTTGTGTTGTGGATGTCCAGCTTTAGGCCATGGTGGTCTGATAAGGTACAGGCTAGAATTTAAACTTTCCTGTATATGTGGAAATTCGTTTTGTGGCCCAGTATGTGATCTATTTTGGAGAAAGTTCCGTGTGCTGCTGAGAAAAATGTGTATTCTTTAGTGCAAGGATGAAAAATTTGATAGAGATCTATAAGGTCCATTTCAGTAAGGATTTGATTAAGCTCCAAAGTGTCTCTGTTAAGTTTTTTACCTGTTCATCTATCCCATGTTGAGAGGGCGGTGTTGAAATTCCCAAGAATTATTGTTTTGGGATTGATTTCTTCCTTTAGACGTTGTAGGGTTTGCTTAATGAATGTAGGGGGGGGAGCTGTAGTGGGTGCATATATGTTCAGTATTGTGAAGTCTTCCTGGTGAATTGTACCTGTGACTAAAATGTAGTATCCATCTGTGTCTCTTATGATTTTTTTTAAAGTCCACTTCACTTTGTCCGATAGCATAATGGCTACCCCTGCCTATTCTCTGGTTCCATTAGCTTGTAGAATTTTTGACCAGCCTTTTTTTTTTTTAGGATGTGGTTATCTTTTGTGGTGAGATGGGTTTCCTGCAGGTAGCAGATTAATGGGTTGTGATTTTTAATCCAAGTTTGTAATCTGTGTCTCTTGATGGGTGAGTTAATTCCATTAACATTTAATGTTATAATGGAGAAACTATTTTTAATTCCAGACATTTATTATGTTTAGTGGCTTTTGTAAGTGTATTGCTTCACCTTTAGGTTTTGGTAGTATTATGCTTCCCTTCTGTTCTCCTGGATATACCTGTTCTTTTCTTCAAGCTTGAGTATCATTTCTAGCATTTTTTGAAGGCCTGGTTTGGTGGACATGTATCCTTGCAAGTTGTCTTTGTGCTGGAAAACTCTTCTTTCTCCCTCGATCATGACTGATAGTTTTGCGGGGTATATCAGCCTGGGTTGACATTTTTGCTCATTCAATCCAAGCTCTTCTTGCTTTTACTGTTTTGACTGAGAAGTCATTTGTTATTTTAATAGGTTTACCTTTAAAAGTGACTTGTTTTTTCTCCCTTGAAGCTCTCAGCACCATTTCTTTATCTTGAATGTGGAGTGTTTTAACTATTATTTGCCGTGGCAAGTTTCCATTTTGGTCTTATCTGTTTGGGGTACAGAATTCCTCTTGTATATGGATGGGCCTCTCTTTTTTTAGATGAGGAAAGTTTTCCTTGATGATAGTTTGAAAAATTTCCTCAGGGGTGGTATTTTGGTATTCTTGTTCTGGCATTCCATGAATGCACATGTTAGGCTTCTTCAGGGTGTCCCATAACTCTTGAATATTTCTCCCGAGTATCTTTTTTGGCTTTAGCAACCTCTTCCATTGAACTGGTTAATACTCCTACTTTATCTTCAAGGTCTGAAATTCTATTTTCTGCTTCATTAGTTCTGCTTATAAGACTCTCTGTGGAGTTCTGGGTTGAAGATAACTTGTCTTTTAGTTCAGTTTTAAACTCTGCTTGAGTCTGTTTTAACTGCTCTGTCTGTTTTTGTTTCTTGTACTGTTTTTCTCAACTCCTCCAAGTGTTTGTTGTGTTCCTCTTCAAAGTGATTGATGCGCTTATTTAATTCCTCCCAGATTTCCTCTTTCATAGTATTGAACATGGTAATGATCATGTTTTGAAAGTCTATCCTGGGTCAGGCTTTCTTGGCTGTTTTCCGTGAATTAGTTCTGGTTGGAGTTTATCATTGTGGGATTAATTCCTGCAGTGGGTGATTTGTTTTCTTGAGTGTTGTTTCTCATGGATTTGCACTTTGACTTGGGCATTGTCATTTTAACTCTTAAGACCTTCTTTCAATTTCTGTGTGTTTTTTACTGAACTGAATTATTTGGTCTGAGGTTTGGGGTTGGAGGGCAGGAGAGCTTACCTAGGTCACTGTGAGTCCCAACTGGACTGCGGGCATCCCTGACCGGTGGGGAAAAGGGACGAGGAGGTGGCCGTGGTGGGGCACTCTTTAAGCTGAGCTGGGGTGTGGCCCAGGGGATCATCCCCGGCCCGGTGCAGTGCCGGCTCTGCCTGGCTGGTGGGAGGAGCTGGGTTCTGGGATTTGGGGTTAAAGGGGGGCTTACCTAGGGACTGCGGGTGGGGAAAGGGAGGATGTGGCAGTGGCAGGGCACTATTTAACCTGAGGAGCTGGGGCGTGGCCCAGGGTATCCTCCCCGGCCTGGCACAGTGCCGGCTCTGACTGGCTGGTGGGAGGAACTGGGTCCAATGGGCTGCCTGGGTTTTGGGGTTGGGCAGGGGGAGCTTACCTAGGTCACCTTGAGTCCCGGTTGGACTGCGCATGTCCCAGGCAGGTGGAGAAAGGGTAGACATATTTTCACTGAGTAGCCATTCGCCCCCCCTTTCTATGTAAGATGAGATTTGTACTTCATTTTAGGTTGTAGATATCAAAGTCATGCCTGTAGCCTGAGAGTATTATTGTAAGCCATTATCATTTATAAGCATCTTATTAGCCCTATAGAGTCTCTCGTGGCTTATGTTTGATGTCTATTAATTCCATAACTTGTATTTTTATTACATATAACATGGAAGTTGTTTTTTTTTAAAGTCAGGATCCAAGCTGAGATTCACAACAATTCTTTTGGTTTGGGTGCATTTCCGCAAGTACTGGATAATACACAATTTTTAAAAAGGGATTCTGAGTTATCAGTGAAAGAAGAGAACAGAGACTCCATACCAAAAAGAAAATTAATATTTTTACCTGTTACATAGAAAGTTACTCAAGGCTCATTTAGATAACTATCTGCAGTTGCTTGAGTCCAACTTTACCAGGAATAGTGGGGAACTTCAGTCTTTAAGGGCATTCATTATTGGAGCTGACAGCTCATTTTCCTTTTGGCAGGTGACACTATCCTTTGCAGCAAATTTCCTCTTTTAGAGGATGGAACCCTTTAGAGGATGGAATATTACTGAGGTAGCAGCTGTTTTTCTCATTGAGGGGATATAATGTTCTTCATGGCCAATCTTATCCATCTGGGTTACTTTCTTGCCTATAAACTTTTCCCTGGGCATTTTTCACTTTTTCTACTTGCTCCTGTTGGCTGAACCATCCTGTGTGTTGGGCCCACCCAGAGATAACGGTCTGGGAGGGAGTGAGCAGGGCATGGCTTACCACATGGGGCCAAAGATGGCACTGGGAGCTGGTGTCCTAGGCGTAACCCTGATCACATTACAGAGAGTCCTAATTGCTTGTGGGAGCCAACATAGATTTATGTTTAGTCTGACCTATGCAGAGTATGTGCTATACTGACCATCAAGGTAATTGGCTAGTGTTTCACGCGCTCTGAGTCTTTGTCTATATAAGCTGATTTGTTACCCCCAATAAACTGAGATCTTGCTTTGACAAACTCCCCTTCCATTGCTGAGTCTCTGGAGGGCTGAGGCGGAGGTGCGGGCGGTCAGGTTGTTACAGCCAGGAGCTGTGTGTTTGAGTGAGTGAATGAGTGAGTGATGGAGTGTTGCCTTGACAGACTCCCTGCTGTGTCCGGAGTCCCCTGGATTTGGGCAGGGGTAAAGGGCCTGCAGAATATTCGCCTTTCTCCGCCCCCACGGCCTGGAGCTGCCCGACAGCCTGGAGCCATCACAGTGTGTGCCTGGGAGAATTGTCCCAGCATTCTGGTGCCCTGTGTGAGGCAGCTTCTCAAAACGGGCAGAGATAAGCAGACTTTGTGGTAAGTGAAAACTTGGGAAATATGGGAAATTCATCGTACACGGATGAAGCAGTGGCAGGAGCACTGAGGTCGGTACTAAGAAGCCAGGGTATAAAGGTTACAAGCTCTGCTATTTCAAAAATGTGGCAAACAGCCCTTGAATTAGCACCTTGGATCCAATCAGATAATGTGTTTTCATCCACCACCTGGACGCAAGTGAAAAATCCAGCTGAGAAGTGGGAGGAACATTTTGGTGTGTCCCCTCCTCCAGGATTTTATTCCATTGTTTCTGCCCTTGAGGCAGCATTCCGTCCCTATCCAATCCAGCCTCCACCAGAGGCAAATGCAAAGGGGGAGGTGGGGGAGCCGCCAGAGCCGGCTTCTAGCTCCCCGGGCAAAGGGGGAGGGCCCCAGCCATCAGAGCCAAAAATAAGTCATCCTGGGTGCCCTTCCGCACAGTGGGGGCAGGGAGTGCAGCAGAGGTTCTGCCTGGCCACCAGCTGGGGTCACAGAGCAGCAGCTCGAGGAAACCCTCCATGGGAATCCGGGGCCGCAGGGCCAGGAAAGTAATGAGGAGCAGCCAGAGCAGCTTCTAGCTCCCCGCACATCCTTGAAGCCAAGGAAGCAGAATAGAGATTCTGCTGGGCCGCCCGCTGGGGACGCAGGGAAGCAGGGCGAGGAAAACTTCCGCAGGACCTGGGCCGCTGGACCAGGGATGGGGGAAAGCTGTGGGAAGCGGGTCAGTGACTTAGAGGAATTCACACTGGGCCAAGGTGCCCCAGCGCTTGGCACCCAAGGAGATTGGGAAAAGTCAGCGGGGGAGAAAACCCAGATGCGCCAGGCATTAAGCCCCGTGGAGCAGAGAGAGGGGGTGGAGCTGCCAGAGCTCCTAGAGCTGGCAGACACTGAGAGCAAACGGCTCAGAGAGGGGGTGGGGCTGTGTGCGCCTCCAGACCTGCAGGTTGGGGAGTGGCCAGAGATGGTGCTTGGCACGGACAGTTCCTTTCACTGAGATTTATCCCTACTCATGGGGGAGGGTCGGCACGCAGTCCATGGGCTGGAAAAAAATACAAGTGAGCAACTGCAAGCAGAACTGTCTGCGAAGTGGGACTGGTCTGGGGTGTGGGACCGGTCTGAGGAGTGCGACTGGGACCGGTTGCCAGTATCCAGACTTAGCTCCCTTCAAGAGGGAACAGGTTGCAGGCAGGCTGGATGAGAGCTCTTCCCCGCTCACCCTCACCAAAATTTCTTCCAAACCGGCACTTGGGTACACTGGTCCCTATCAGGCTAAAGCAGGGAATCCGCAGCTGGAGCCCAAGTGTACTGAGAACCTAGATACAGAGGGCAATCGCCCTGCAGTATGGTATCCCTGGGAAGCAAAGAAATTAAAGAGGATAACATGGAAAAAACTAGGTAAAGGTCCCTCTGGGGTGCCAATAGCAGACATTGTACAAAATCCTGGCGAGCCCCCACCCTCACCCCCAGCACATACTAGGAAGAGGAAAGTGCCATCAATCACCATTACTGAGGGGGGTTGAGGAAGACCAGTGCAAATTCCTCAGTTCCCTGTGCAGGCAGATGGGGACTATCTCTGTGTTTATCTAAGCTTGATTTAAAAAAGCTTTTGCCCCTCATGCACTGAAGGGACCACAAAAACTGTCTGTTGTTCTGTGTACTTTGCCTGTGATAAAAATAGGACAACTGATCTAGGACTTAATTTGATAAAAGGAAACAAAAGAAATAAAGAGCCACAAAATAAAGAAATCAAAACATGACATTTGCCTAAGGAGGTAGGTAGAAAATTAACAGGCATGCCCAAGCAGACCAACCCAGGACCCCTTCCGACAGGGGAGAGATAAAAAGATGCTTTGAATATGACCAGACCAGATTATGGATGCTTTGAGGCGGTTGCAAGCACCGGAAGCTTTCGTGTGGCCTATGCCCCAAACATGGGAATTTCCACTGGAGGAAAGATTGCCCCCTGAACCCCAGTGCCCAGGGGTCGAGCACCCTCGTGGAGACCAATGAAATGGCCTGAAGCTCTTAGCTTCCCTCTGATGGGAAAAAGGAGTTTGCCTCTGATATCCAGCAAAAGAAGGCCCAAAATGTCAGGTTGAGCATTTCATGAGAACCTTGGGTTTAACATACAAATGGGAAGCCTCTTTGTTTCTAGATTAGGGAGCACAAAATTCCAGTGCTCAACTTCCATCCAAGGCTTTTGTCAATCTTTGATTTTACTAGAATGTTAATAATCAAAAAAATGACAAGTTCATCAGTCACTCACAAAGTACATACTGAAATTCCTTATATACTTAACAATGTTGCTTTTAGACATTCCCTCATTTAATAAAACAAAATAGACAGTCTACATGGTTTTAAACAGGTTTTAAAATGTGATCATAGAAATTCACAGCTGCCAAAGAAATAAGGTCTTCAGTATGTAGATTAATTCTTAGTTTTTTGCCAAACAAAAACAATGACTATTCCAGGTAAGGTAATAGGTTTTCTTCACTAACTCTTGACTGTACCCACAGTAAAATTACTAAGCTCATTTGGTTTATCCCATGTGCCTTTCCAGTTACAACGGTTTAATCCTTGTATAGATCTTAAAAGTTTAATCTATGTTTTGTCTCTGTTATAGGAACCTTAAAGTAACAGAGCCATATCCCAACACTTGTTAGATGAGGATGCCAGGCTGCTCTCCATTCTATGCCCCATTTCAGCAGGAAGCAGCCAGAACGATCGTCAACCCTTATCCCCTGAGCAGTCTGGATACTCAAATAGGCTAGAGGTAAAGTAGGCAGGTTTAGAACACCATGCTGGGATGGGTCTCTCAAGGTCTTTGAAGGTCTTTAAAATTCCAAAAAGATATCTATCCCCCTCTACTAGATGACCTCATACTCAACTAAATTAAAGATCCAACTATTAAAACAAAAAGGGAGAGTAAGCCCACACCAAGAGCTAGGGCTGGCATTATTTACCATCAACATTTTAAATTTTCAAAAAATCGATCTGGGTCTGATCTAACATCTAGAAAAAATTGTTCTTTTAATAACTATATCGCTTAAGTGTTTCCTCAGCACATCTCTCAACAGCACTTCATCTACAAGACCACGCTACAGACATCCATGCCACGGACCCCTGAGAGACGTGATTCAAGCTTGGAGGCTTCTGAGGCCTTGGTCTAATGACAGACCAGGCAGGGCTGTATTGCTTGTGTGAGCCACATACAACTTCCTCAAGCTACCTGCTGCTGATGCCAACTTGCCTGACTGAGAAGACCAACTGGGACAGGACAACAGCGAAAGCTCATTCTGGGACTTATGGGACATTGGACATATGTATAGTTAATTGTAAAATACCGTCTTTATTAAAACAAAAAGGGAGATATGTTGGGCCCACCCATAGATAACGGTCTGGGAGGGAGTGAGCAGGGCATGGCTTAGCACATGGGGCCAAAGATGGCGCTGGGAGCTGGTGTCCTAGGCATAATCCTGATCACATTACAGAGAGTCCTAATTGGCTTATAGGAACCAACATAGATATATGTTTAGTCTGACCTATGCAGAGTATGTGCTATACTGACCATCAAGGTAATTGGCTGCTGGTTTCGCACGCTTGAATTCTTTGTGTATATAAACTGATTTTGTTACCCCCAATAAATTAAGATTTTGCTTTGACAAACTCCCCATCTGTTGCTGAGTCTCTGGAGAGCTGAGGCGGAGGTGTGGGTGGTCAGGTTGTTACAGCCAGGAGCTGTGTGTTTGAGTGAGTGAATGAGTGAGTGATGGAGTGTCGCCTTGACAGACTCCCTGCTGTGTCCGGAGTCCCCTGGATTTGGGCAGGGGTAAAGGGCCTGCAGAATATTCGTCTTTCTCCGCCCCGACAGCCTGGAGCCGCCTAACGGCCTGGAGCCTTCACAGTGTGTGCCTGGGAGAATCGTCCCAGCACTGTGCTGGCCCATATGCCAAATTCAAAAGTTAACATGGAACTATCTGGGATCCTACTACCTGCTTTTTCAATTTCTCCCTAATATCTGGTTGGTGAAACAACTTAATGATATTTGATCTTATGATTTAAGTCTGTAGCTATAATACACTTTAATTATGTGCATGCCATTTTTTCTTAACTTTATCTAATTTGTTTGAGTCTTATTCAGACTTGAAGTTCACGTAAGCTTCCTCTTTTGTATTTACTTTTTGATTTTTCATCTTGAACAACCCTTTTCTTGCATGTATAAGTTTATATATCTCTCTATTGCTTGGTTGTTCTCCATTATCTTTCTTTTTTTAATTTTATTCTTTGAAGCTTTTATATGTAAATACAATGGATTTATATTTTCATCTACTACTCACATCCACTCCACCCATCTCATTCTCCATTTCTTTCTGGCCTTTCCACCTCCTGTCTCCCCCTTCCCACTATATGCTTGCAAGTGTAATCCAGTGACCTCCATAGATTGTTGACAGGTCAAATCTCCTGCAGACCCAGGGCAGGCAGCCACAGTTGTTATGCAGTCTTGCATGTATAGACTATATTATGACCTGAAGACAGCATTTCACGGCCCTTCTCTACATCTTCCAGTTCCCACTGCTCCCTCTTCCATGATGATCCTGAACTGGGATAGGAATATGTAATGTATAGGAGGCAATGTAAATGTTCTGTTTAGGGTTCAACACTCAGTTGTTACTTATTCTCAGAAACTTGAGCACCTATGCTTTCACTTCCATTTATTCAGAAAAAGAAGTATCTCTGATTATCTGATTATGGCAGAGAGTAGTGTTTGCTTTCAAGTATAAACATAAATACTTAGAAAGGTGTTCATTCAGTGTTCTGTCAGTTTAGCCAAGCAACAATATTTGTGCATCCTTAAGGTCTGAGACCTCCTCAACTGTAAGTTTTTTATTGGACTTAGAGTACTAGGCATGAATTTCCTTGTGTGGAGCAGGTGCCAGATCCAATTAGTGAGCAGTTGGTTGACTTCATGTCAGTCATGTTATCATTACATCAGTAGACACATATTACCTAGGAGATCGGTGTTACACTCTATAGGGATCACAAATAGATAAGACTCTTGATGCCTTTTCTCCTCCAGTAGTCCCTATAGCACCTTTCAGTACTATGAAATTAGCTCAACAAATGTAAATCAATCACTTTGTTAGAAATTTAATTATTGCTGTAGTATGCAAAATGAAAAGCAGGATAAAAGTATGGCACATCTAACTTTATTTATATCCATCTCCTTTTTCCTTGTATTTATTTGCTTTCCTGTCTAGGTAAGAATATCAAACCACAGAGATAAATCATGTACTCTGGAAATAACAAAACCTCCCAAGAAAAACCATAACCCATATAAAGGTAATTAACCATGAGGGAAATGATAGTTGTACCTTGGAACATAAACCATAATGTCCTTAGAGTCATTCAGACCCCCACCAACAATAAGCACTTCTTTATGTCACCTTTTAGAACCAGAACTAAGAAAATGATCAAGCAGACTTATCTTGAGTTTCCTAAGACAGTTTTCTAGTTAGTATTCAAAAGTCTGACAAAATTAACAAAAGAACAATAATCTCAATAAAATATGTATTTGGTCCTTTAAGCCCCTATATACTTGGTGCCATTCAGTCCAACTCCAAAAGTCCCCATACTATTTGGAAGCCCTGATACTACTCAAACATTGAAAGTCCTTTCTGAAACTCAAAACAATCTCTTATGACCCCCCTGTAAAATCAGAAAACACGTCACATTTTACATTATGCAATGGCATTGAGCATACATTCCTCATTCCGAAATGGAGAAATCGGAGGGTATAGCAAGGAAATACTGGATTGCATCAAGAGTAAAATCCAAAAAGGTAAACACTGAGTGGCCTAATATATTGATGGATCCTTCTGCATGGTGCTGTCCTCCCTACATACTCTCCCATATGACCAAAGAACAGGTTTGGATGTATATAGGGGATTTCTATCTTTGTGGCTTGTGGTACTGATTAAATACATAATGGGGTTTGGGCTTGAAAACAGAAGCAAAATAACCAAGGTCATATGCAAGCTAAAAGTGCAGCAGAGCATCTAGGTGATGATCAGGGAAACTAAATATCACTGTTCAGGTGGATCCTACAAGAACTCTCAAAGATATCAGTAATGGTAGGGGCAGATCCACATCTCCATACTGCTACCAACAGTAACCTGTATTGTTCTTTCAGAGAACTTTACCCAGGAAAAGACAAATCTTTGATTTTCCACAGGAAAGGGCTCCAGAATGAGCCAGTATGAAGTAGAACTACAGCTTATTAAAAGGCATTTTTAGAGAAGGGATGGGACTTGGGACTAAGGAGTGAAAATTACAAATATTATGAATTACTATATTCATGTATGCAATATTAAAAGGATAAAAGAATGGGAAAAAAGCATTTTTAATATGGTCTTAAGCTCAGGGGTTAATGTAAAGACTGACACTCAGGAAGAAAGTCAGACATACCCAACAACTGAGTGTTGGATTCTCAAAGGAGAGTCATGTTTAAATAACCAAGTGATAACTGTATGAAGGATTTTAGAAACTTTTGGAATTTCATCATTTAATGAATTTCTGAAAGATTCTTCCCCCCATCTATTTCTAGTTCCTTTCTGACAATTGAGATTATAGGTTGTTTCCTATAACAATCTGATAAGGTAAAACCAGGAACTTCTATGGTTGCACAAAATGTAAACTTCTGTACCTTTAAATTTAATTCAAATACTGAAAATACAATTTTTGCTTGATTCCTAAAAAAATCAGGGTTTACAGATGAGATGGGGGAAAGACCTTAAGGGAACATGGGTAATTGTTTTGGAATTCTTGATTCTCAGCTGACAAGAGGCTTCTAGTAGACTCCAGGGTGATGGCCTCTTTTCTCTTCCCATGTCTCCTTAATTTTCTTTTTCCCTTTGTCCTGCCTCACTCAAGACTTTCAAAGCATCACTGTTGCTGAATCATCCTTTCTTCCTCTCTCTAAAAGGAGAGAGTTGCAGAGCCCCAATGTGCAACCACAGATCATAAAGGTAAATACTATGGCATATTAAGATGATACTGACTGAAGAACATGGGAGCAGTTATTATCAGTGGTGTAGCCTATGATGCCATAATATGACACCTTTCTGGCAAGTAGACATAAAACTTAATAGCAATTTTTACGCCTGCCATTAGTGATCTTATCCTGAAGTCACTGTTCACATCCTTTCAACATGACGTATTGTTACTAGTCACTTATGTTCTTAAGTCCACTGCCTCATATTGTTTTTGTATTTCTATAAAATTAGGAGATAAAAATTGTTCATGAAAATTGAATGTATTTAGAACATGGTCAGAAAAGGAGTAGAGGAAGTCTAAAATTATAAAGAACCTTGAGACAGATGCTAGAAGACATACAAATCTATTTATGAATAGTTTAGAGATTCTTTACTTGGGTAAGGGCACCCGGGCCCCATGCTGTTACCACTGTCTATTACAGAGATAGTTTTCTATTCAAATCAAGGGAGGGGAAAAAGAAATCTTGCTAGGGCCTGTCAATTACCTGGCCAGGATTCTAGTCTCCAGGGATTTGGACCCAATTGGAGGTATGCCAAACAGATGAGAAAAGTCTGTGACTTTTTTTCCCAAGTGCAAGATGCGAACAAGTGCCATCATGTATGCATACATAACTCTGGCTTAAAGAACAAAACCTCTTTCTCTCTTTTCTATCTGTGCTTTTGCCTAAACTTACAAAGTTTAATATTCAGAGTTTTTTCATCATTTAGGTGCTTGCCCATCCTTAAGGGCATGACTCTTCTCTGTTCCTTTTTTCCTAGCAGCTGCCCAGAATTCCCAGCTTGATATTTAGATGCCCTACCCACTCATTTTTAAACAAGCGTAAACATTTTCAACTATCTTCTACTTAGCAATTCATTATTTTGTGGAGAAAATAAACTTAAACCCCTAAACCTGTATCACTAGGTCTATTTCTTTCATGGTACAGAATAGAAGCATAGAAACTGTTGTTCTTTTCTTTGGAGATTAACTTCAGCTATGGCTCCTTCATGTCTGTTAAACATACTAATTTTGTTACTGAAAAAAACTGGTGATGTCCGATAACCTTAGGGAGGGGTTACACCAGGTTTCAGCATAAGATCATGATATAGTATGCTTTCTTTATCAATTTCATCAAAATAGAGGGACATAATATTTAATGACCAAATAGTATTCCAGATGACCAAACTGATATTTTAATCCTACCTGGTACACACACACACACACACACACACACACACACACACACATATATATATATATATATATATATATATATATATATATATATTTGCTTAAAGCTAATAATGAAAGGCCAGAGAGATAGCATGAATACCTGGAGACCAGAATTCCAGCAATGGAGCGTTTCTACATGAGAGAAAGAGAGAATAGACTCTGAAATTTGTATTCTGATCTATACATGTGTGCATTGGCATGAATGTTCATGAGTAACTATCTCATTCTCTCTCTTTCACTCTCTTTCCCACCCTGTTTCCCTCCCTCTATCTATCTCTATCTCTTTCTCTAATAAATATTTTTTAAAAAGAAAAGACTTACCCAAAACCTCCTTTATTCACCTTAATAATCTATCTTTTACTATTTCATAATATAGTACTAAAACATACACATATTTTTGAGGCTATATAACCTTTGGCAAAATATGTCCTTTACATTTTCTGTCCATGGGGTAAAGTATGTATTGCTTTCTTTAAGTTAAACTAAACTATTTCTTTTAGGTCCTAATGGTCCCTCCATTCTAAACCTTGGAAAACAAATGTGTCCAAGTTAATGTTCTCCTCATACATTTAGATTTGTAAGCTTTAATTTTCTTTTCTTCTCAATGGATACCTTCTGAAGAGAAACTATTATTTAGAAAAAAAAATCCCCCTTAAAAGAGTTTTGAAACCTGATGACCGTATGAATTACTCCTGTTTCTGTTTTTTGAGTGTTGTCAATGTGAATGTCAGTTCTCTAACATTTTGATTTGCCAAGTAAAAGCTTTACTGACTCCTAGGAATAAAGACAGCTTTCAGGTGGGGAGTATTGGACTTTCCAGCTAATTCAAAAGAAGGCTAACAACATGTGAATAGTTGCTTGCAACAGCCTTTCAAATACATTTGAATTTTCATAATCACAAGAGCATCTATGTATTTATGAAAAACAGCAGCTCATTGTGAGCCATTTTTGAGCTCTTAGACAAGGGACAGAGAAAAATATGGCTTGGATGGATCCTTGTAACAATTCCTAGTTGTGCTTATCATATCCTCTCTGGATCAATGCCTGTAGTTTTAAAATCAAGACACACCCTTTATATAGTTTGAAAGCCAAATGTTACATAGAATTGGAAACCTTTTTCTTATTAAACTTCCATGTTTTGTGCTTATGGCTTTGGATGAAACTTTTAAGATGCACCCTCTATATAATTTGAAAGCCAAATGTTACATAGAATTGAAACATTTTTCTTATTAAACTTTTATGTTGCATGCTTATGGCTATGGACAAAACTTTTATCTCCTTAATTCCTTGTTTGGTCAACCATTCTTGTCACTTAATTGATCTTAGCTATGGTGTATGAGACATATTTATGATTCGCCTCCTGCATCAACAGAATTTCTGTTTCTCGCCTTCCACAGGGATCACAGTCCTACTGCTTCAGGAATGCAGGAATTTTACATGTGTAAAAGACCAGAGCTTCAGCAGGATGTGGTAAGGCAAGTATGCAGTCACAGCAGGCACTCAGGACTTGTGAAATTGAAGCAGGAGGGCCATGAGAGGATCTCCCCCAGTTCCCTGTGTTTGAGTCTGCTTGAATTGCCATAAGAAGTTCTCATACACTCAGTGGCTCAAACAATAGAAATAGATTTCTTATAGTTCTGGTAGCCACAAGCTTGAGATCAGTGTATCAGCATGTTCCATTGTCAGCATGAATTTTCTTTCTCACTTGCAGATGAGAATTTTCTCACAATGTGCTCTCATGTGGGGGTTGTTGCAAAGCTTGGTGGAGGGGAGAGAAAAAGAGCCAAAGAAGAGAAAGAAGAAAAAGAGGAGGAAGAGAGGAAGACAGGCTTCTGGCTCTCAGACTAGGATCCCGTCCTCATGATCAGTTAAATCTGACCAGATCTTAAAGATTCCATTTCTTTTCTTCTTCTTCTTCTTCTTCTTCTTCTTCTTCTTCTTCTTCTTCTTCTTCTTCTTCTTCTTCTTCTCTTCTTCTTCTTCTTCTTCTCTTCTTCTTCTTCTTCTTCTTCTTCTTCTTCTTCTTCTTCTTCTTCTTCTTCTTCTTCTTCTTTCTTCTTCTTCATTAAATTGTGCGTGTGTGTATGTATGTGTGTGTCTGTAGAACCAGGGACGAATTTGGGAACCACCATGGACCACCTCCACCTCCTCCTTGTTTACTCTGCCCCTGGGATTCAAAGGCTCCGCCCTACCAGGACCAGAAACACAGGCCACCTTCCCCCTCCCCCCCCGCTTCCACCCTGTGTCTATACGTGGGGTCTAGGATCTGAACTCAGGATCTTCCACCTGAAAGGCAGAGGCTTAACCCCTGAGCCACATCTCCAGCCCCGAGATTCCATTTCTTAAAAAACCTGAACAGTGGGAAGAACACATGAATTTGGGGTCAAAGAGAATAGAAACATTCATTTGATAGTGTTCTATCTGTATTTGATTTCACAAAATTTGTGTTTCTTCCTTCTCCTTTTCTTCATCCTTTTTTTTAAAAAAACCTGGTTTCAAATGACCATGTTACAGTAGAGAAAATAGGCCTCCATCAAGGACTGCAAATAAGTAATGTGACACCTGGTTAAGTTCACAGACTTTCGTTCCTGATCATTTACAACTAGGGGTATGATCTCAACAGAAGGGGAGGGCATATAGTCTGGCAGATAAAAAGTAACCATTTTGCAAATGGGTGATTGACCCCTCCCTCACTGAGGTGTCCTACTTTTATTACATCTACCCTTGAATGTGCTCTTATAATAAGACTCCAGTTTAACAGCTTTCTGTCTCTGGCCAGGGGGTGACATAAGTGCCCAGCAGGATGGAGTGAAGGGCATTGCAGGAGCAGCAAAACTGCAAAAGAAAATCAACAAACCCCAATCCAGAACTTCAGAGACTCTATATCAACCACCTAGAACGAGACCAGACTAATCTCTCCCCATCCTGAAGCTCAGGGACATTTGCGGAAGAGGGGGCAGTAAGAGTGCAAGAGCAAAAGGATGGGAGGAGCAATGATTTGCAAGATACTCCACACAAGTTAGGGCCGAAGCAATCATAATTGGATTTTGCATGCCCTGCGCAATGTCCAACACACTATTGACCTCACAAAGTCTAGCATCTGCTAAAGGCACCAAGATCCTTGGAGGCAAGGGATTGGCAGCCACAGCAGTGTTCCTATGCTTAAGGGGAACACGGGAAAGGGTTCAGGGAAATGCTACTGGGTCCTTGTACGTCATCGGAGTGGAGGGCCCAGAGGAGAGTCTACAAATGTATTTTAAAATGCCTTGTTTTTATAACTTTCTTTTTTCTTTTACTATAAAAATTTCATGAAATTGTTTGCATATTGGAATGTAGTATTTGGGACCACCTGAATGTGTGATCCTGGGCTATAGTCACTCATACTTGACTCCAGAATTCTGTTTGAGGTGATAACTGTGTTTTTGGGTTACCACATTGGATCTAACTTGCCTACAATGGTGAGGGTGGATTTTCTTTTCTTAACTGATTGATGTAAATGCTAAATTCCAGAAATCTATCATTGATATGCTCCTAAATAGAGTCATAAGTATCTGTAAGTCACTTAGCATAGTTAATTTGACACATACAATTAACTACCACATAATTAAGAACCTCCCAAAAATCTTATCTCATTCCACCATCATGTGTAAAGTCTAGAGTCTAAATTATCACAGATAAAAAAATAAATATAGCTGAAATTCAAGGTATGATTCAACCAGTGACAAAATTCCTTTTCATCTTTGACGCTGTCAACTCTGACACATTAAGTTCTGTTTCAGTGAAAGTCATTCCTGATTGTCAACCTAAGAAGATTTGGAATAACCTAGAAAATAAGTCTCTGAGAATATATGGAAGAAAATCTCTAGACTGGATTAATTATGATGGGAGGAGTTATCTTAATCGTTGGCAATTACCTCCCAGATGCTGACATCTAAGCTAAACAAAAAAGAAAGCAAACTGAAAGACAGCATTCACTTCTCTCTGCCTCTTGTCTTCAAATGTCAGGTGACCAGTTGCTTCACACTTCTGTTGCATAGTGCTCTACACAAATATACCCTTCTTTCCTTAATCTTATGTGTCAACTTGACTACACCTAGGATTAACTAATAGATTAAATATCAAACCATCAGGAGAGATTGTCTGGATAAATATATTTTCGACACAAACACCAATACTCCAATCTGAATGGAATGGCCCAGTAGCAGTTCAGATAAAAGGAATCACAAGACAGAAATGTGCTGGGACTCTCTTTCCCTGTATTGGCAAAATCGTCTTCTCTCCATGATGATAGACATGACCTAAACCACCTCTAGACTGGGCCACCTGCCATGCCCTCTCTGCCCTAAAGGACTGTATCTCCCCTCTGAAACTGTAAACCACATAAATCTCCTTTACTCTCTTTAAGTTGTTTGAGTCTGAGTGCTGTCTCATGGCAGCAGAAAGAGTAACTATGACAGTTATTTCTGTCAGATATTTTGTCAAGGCAACAAGAAAAGTAAATAGAGTTTCCAGTGCTGAATCTGACATAATATACACATTCTCAACACTGTAACTAGAAACTGGGAGGAAGAAAGGATTAATGGTTCCCAATGGAGTCATCAAAAAAAGTAATTCCATTACATTTATAGGATTGAAAACAATCCTCTTTGGTCTTATACTCTGATCTCTGCACCCACTGATCTGGCACTGTTACTTTCATGGCTCTCTTTGGTATTCTCACCCCCATGTTTCTGCCTGGCAATCCCACCATTGAGGCTCAGGATATACTCATCCACAAGGTTCTGCAGAATCATCTTGTTAGCAAGGCTTCAGACAAAACATCATGAGACCTGAAATGAATGAACATTTTGCCTGGTATTATCAAACTATAATCTCCAGTGCTTTCATGACTACTCTTAGGGACATTTTTATTTTTAGAAAACAGTGTACAATTATAGCAGAATAGCTTCGGTATTTAAATATGATGAAACTAAGAGATCTGATAGTTTTATTTTGTTTTGTCCTTTCTCAGTCCTGAACAGTTCAAATTGAGTGTTTCTTCGATTAATTTCATATCAAAGTGCCCTTGGTACTTAAGACTATGATTTCTCATTTATTTGCAGAATGGATATACAATTAACCATTCTGCTTAGAAATTAAGAATTTTTTTCTTACTGGAAGAGTCAGCTTTTTTATTTAATTAAGTGTGTGTATGTGTGTGTCTCTGTGTGTGTCAGAGAGCATGTATGTCCCTATGGAGGGCCAAGGGTGACTTTGGGAATCATACTGGATGACTTCTATCTTCTTTTTACTTTGCCCTGGGATTTCCCAGCCTCTGTCTAACAGGGCCAGAAGTACAGGTCTTCACCGTTTCAGCCTGGCATTTTTATGTGGGACCTGTGATCCAAACTCAGGATCTTTTGCTTTTGAGGCAGAATCTAACCTTTTGAGTCATCTCTCCAGTCTAAGATTAGAGTTTCAACACGCGAACATTTAAATGACAAACATTTAATACTTTATACCAGAAAGTTTAAGTTGCAAACATGTTTTAAAATCTTGGTGCTAGAGCTGGAGAGATGGCTCAGGGGTTAAGATTCTGCCTCACAAGCAGAAGTTCCTAAGTTTGGATTCCAGGTCCCATGAAAAAACACCAGGCAGAAATGATGGGGGCCTGCATTTCAGGCCCTTGTTGATGCCTTGGAAATCCCAGAGCGAAGCAAAAAGGAGGTAGAAGCAATCCAGGATGATTTCTGAAATCACCTGTGGTCCTACACAAGGACACACAGTGTCATCTGATACACACACATACACACACACACACACACACACACACACACACACACACACATGAAATAAATAAAATTTAAAAATCAAAAATATAAAGTCATGATGTTAAATTAGTGATACACCAAGTATAATGCTCAAATTAATCAGCTGGGGTCTTCATAAAATGCAAAATCTGATTCATGAAGTCTGGTTGGTTCTTGAGATTTAGGACTGCCGACAAGTTCTTAGGTGAGGTTAAATGCCTCTGGTGCATTAATTACTATTTGAGCCATATACCATAAGCACTGGTATCTTTGAAAACTCAAGTTGTCTAGACTTGCCCTAGAAAGAAAACATTTTTTTGTCAATAGAGGAACAAAGCACTAAGACTTTCAAAACTGCGATTCTAAGCATAGTAAATCTTAAAAGGTGCTGGGGGAAATCTTGTGAATTATTAACTTTAGTTATGATAGTATCAGCATCTCGAATGTGGTTCCTCTTACTCACTCTCTGCCCCTTAAAACAACTCTTCTCCCATTCAGGTTTAGGCATTGGGTGATGGGGAGGGTCATAATTATCACTGATTCTTGCTGTTCTAGTTCAATTCTGATGGGTGAGAAGCATTTCAGAATAGAATAAGGGATTTGGGTCAACCTATGTTTGGAAAAAATAGATACAAAGTATTCAAATAATGATTTCAAAGAAACCAGGTGGAAAGGCCACAGGTAAGATTCCCACTGAAGCATGCCACAGCAACATTTGCCTGAAGACTAGAGCCTGATATGGGGATGGGTAATAAAACAGAAACCTATATTAGCAATATCTGAGAGCAGAGAAAGTAACAGCTGAAGATTTTCCCTTCTTAGTATATGGGGAGACACGGTTAGAAGAAATGAAAGAAAGATATCTAATGGTGAAATATGAACATGGCTTCTTACCCAAACTATATTCATTTAGGTGAGAGTCCAAAATGCTAGTAGCAATGATGATGACAAAGATTGAGGGACACAGAAACACAGTGTGCAAGGAGATCCTCCACATGATCTGCATGCATTACCTCATTTGATCTCAAGTAATAAAGTGGGTTGATGTTTTCTTATCCTTTTATTCCAAGTAAGTATATGGAGGTAAAGAAGCACACCCAATATCATCCATACCACATAAGTGGATAATATCAGAATTGAGCTCAGGCGAGCTGTGTGTAAGAAAGTATTGCAGGAAATTTCTCTAAAATAGTGAATTTAAAGAAGTTTGATTAGTTGCTTCTTCTCTGTTTTCTTCTTACACCTTCAAGACAGCAGTTAATGGACTTGCATTCCTATAGGGATTTTCTGACATCAAGTCAAATATCCTAAAGGCAGACAGAAAAGAATGCACAGTAAGAAAACTAAGTAGGTTTGACAAGTACAAGGAGAAAATGGTATTTTGTGGAAAGTCCCAATTATTAAGAAAATATCAAAGTGTAGTCATGGTAAATGTGAAAGATAATTACAGCAGTGCTAAAGGTGTTGACAATTTAATAAAAGTTCAAAGCAATTTGTTAGCTTTATTAAGATGAAAACAATTCATGTGTCTTTGGGTGCAGATTTTGTCTGAAAATTTTATTTTTATCTTTGCAAATAACAGATGGCACATAAGAAAGAACATACTTAAGAATAAGTTTTTTATTGCTCATACAAGGTCAACCTTTGGGGTTATAATGGGTAGAATTTGATGTGAATGCATTCAGAGTGGATAGAGAATGGGCAATGAAGGACAAGAATTTGGAGTAGCAAGTACATACTTTCTTTGTGGAAACCTTTATCCGCTGAGAGATACCTTATTTTTACCCACTGAAACTGAGACTAAAATGAAACACTTACCCCATATTGAAAGGAGAAATCAGGGGCCATGCTGAAACTTGCATTGATATGTTGATTTTGAGATCATTTTAGAGCAGATACCTGAGCCACAGTTTGCAAGAAGATCGTGTTCAAGGTGGGAACAGCCGCTCTCAGAATGTTCTGATACATGTACACTTTTGAAAATGTCAGATGTCCTGGGCTTCAGGCCATGAGTATTATACTCTCTGTAACACTCTTTCTGGTGAGCTTGTCCAGGCTCATGACTTGAGTCCCGTCTGTAAGGTGATGACTCACCATTTGTCTGTTTAAAACCCAGTAATCCCCTTGCTTTCCTGAGGGGAAGGCAGATCCTGCTCAGTTTTCAGATCTACTTAATGAATTTTCATTTTGCCATATCATAATATCAAGATTTATGGAACGTGGCTTCCTCATGACCTCACCTGGGTCTCCATTCAAATATCCTTAGGTTAATGACAACATCAGAACCAAGCCAAGTGCTCAAGGTCAAATGCTAAAATTTTGATTATTCCTCCATCTCTTTCCTTTCTTCCCATTCATTGGGGAAATGCTGTTGACTTATGCAAAATCAACCTGGAAAATACTCACTTCTCTCCATTTCCTCTGCCACTGCTACAGTTGAAACCATTCTCCTCTCTCACCTGGCCCAGACACAATTTCTCTCTATCAGTAATCTTGGTTATCAACATGAATGGATGCAGACACTCCTAGAGAATTGCTAAGTCATCCTTCTCAGGGAGTCTGTGAGGCTATTTCTGAAGAAGGTTTGGTTTGAAGCTCAGAAAACTGGGTGGACAAGGCCTGCCTGAACATAGAAAATATCATCAGATAGACCCAAACTGTAGGTGAAACAAAAAAGTTGAAGAGAAGGCAGAAGCTTACATGTGCACATATGTTAAACTCTTGCTAAGAGTGCACATTTTTTGCTATAGGCGTGGCTTAGAGCTTCTGGCTTTGAATTTGACTTGTAACTGGTGTGCATACATGCACATGCATGAACAGGCCAGAAGAGGGTGTGGTGTTTCTTTTTTGGCTACTCCTCTGATGCAAGATCTTTCCCTGAACCTGGTTTGAGTCTCATCTTGAATGGAAACTAGGAAACTCCTGTCCTACTCACCCCTGGAGCTGGGGTTGTAGGTCTTTGTGGGAATGCCTAGCTTATTACATGGTGCTTGGATCTAAACTCGGATCCTCATAATTGCAGAGCAGACACTCTTGCTCCAGCCCTGTTCCTTTTATTTCAATCCCTGCCATGTGCCATTTCCTTCTCTTCTTACCAGAGTCACTTTGTGTTACCATGCATGGACATCACGGCTCCGAACAGCACACCCAGTCACAGCTCACCACAGAACACCATCCATGCTCACATGCTTCATGAGAGAAAGCTTGTTTGGTGTTTTCAGGGGCCCACGAATTGTTTTTTTTTTTCACACATTGGTGATCGCAGCTGCAAGAAAATGGAGTATGGCTGTGTAGAGAGACTTCTGGATAACTTTAAGGAGCTTTGCCTTCATTCTTCAAAGGTGAGGCTTTTGTTCTCACAAGTCAGCTAGGCACTTCCATTTTTTTTTTTTTTGCTACAATAAAATAACTTTATTGGGAACACTTGTCAAGTGAAAAGCAAAAGGTAGTGAACACACTGGAAGTTCAATCTGGACACTTGTCCTAGTCTCCTAGAGTGATACCACCAGAGGTGCAGATAGTCTCTGGTCAGTTCTCAGAGATGCTGTTTGCCACTGTGAGCCTGTCAAAGATTGAGACACTTCTCCATGCTATGTTCTGGGGACTCCCTGCTTGCATAGACTAATCAGATCAGTATGCATCTCCTTGAGGACCTCAACCTGCAGTGGCAGACAGTGATATTTCAGGATTTCCACTGGTGGGCATTGCCATCTTTTCTGTACTAAGCTGATGAAGGTGTAGGCGACTCCAAGTGAACGACAATGCCAGAAGCACTATGACCTGGAATCATCCAACCCGGTGTGGAGGACTGAAAGTGTTGCTGAGGGAAATGCTGTTGTTCCCCTCTTGTGCAGGAAACAGAACATCTGGAGAGCACATGTTATTTACTCCAGAAGAAGCAATTGAATGACTCCAGAGTTAGAAGGCCATGGTTATATAACTACCAGAAGTAAAGAGCTGCTGCTGGATCTGGCTGTGGACAGGCATCTTGCAATAGGGATGGCCAGTCAGTCAGACTTGTAAAGGCAGAGTAGAAATTGTGGCAGCACTTGTGCCAAGAAGGATTAAGTTAGCCTGTGCCTAGAGGACCAGATGGATGGAGACCCCTGGAAATGACCTCCAAAAGGACAAGTAGATGGTTACAGAGGGTATTCTCTTGGCTGAGAAATGGGGTGTGGCCAAGGCAAAGGTAACAACATAAATGGGCAATGGTGGTTGAAATATTCATACACTCATTGTCAGGACTTTAAGGGCTGAAGCATTATTGCTGTTATTCATAGAAACATAGAAGTAATTCTCTACTGACTGCCTGACTTATATAATAATTTTAAAATAATTTACGTATAGGGCTGGAGAGGTGGCTCAGGGGTTAAGCCTCCGCCTTGCAGGCGGTAGGTCCTGAGTTCGGATCCCAGATCCCACGTATAGATGCCAGGCGGAAGCGGGGGCGGCCTGCGCTTCTGGCCCTGGTAGGGCGGAGCCTGTGAATCCTGGGGCAGAAGGAGGTGGAGGCGTCCATGGTGGTTCACGAATTCGTCCGTGGTTCTACACACACACACACACACACACACACACATGCGCGCACATACATACACACATGCACAATTGAACAAATAATAATAAAAAAATTAAAAAAAATAATTTACGTATAAAGTGTTCACTTTTCTAGTAAGTCATTGAAATGATTTCTTTAAGCAGGCTGTTTAAATATTGTCCAGATGCTACTTCATTAAATTATATGCTTTTGTGGTGCCTTTAGTTATATTTCATATTAAAATGTTTGATTTGTTATTAAATACTAATTAAGCTTTTTCAAATGAGTATTCAATTTTTATTGCACTTATAAAAGCTTGAATTGAATGGTGTCTCTCTTCAGTGACTTCAATTTGTATTCTTTTTTTATATAATACATTTTTTATTATTATTTCAGCTCATACAAACTTAATAGGTACACCAGTTCCCTCCCTCCCTCCTCCTCCCCCTCCCCCCGAACCCCCTGCTCTCCCTCCCCTCACCCCTCCCGCCCCATACCCCCGTGCCTCCCGCCCCGATTCCCAGAGTCCTTTCTTGTGTATGCCTGACTCTCCTCTGGGCCCTCCTCTCCGATGACGTACAAGGACCCAGTGGCATTTCCCTGAACCCTTTCCTGTGTTCCCCTTAAGCATAGGAACACTACTGTGGCTGTCAATCCCTTGCCTCCAAGGATCTTGGTGCCTTTAGCAGATGCTAGACTTTGTGAGGTCAATAGTGTATTGGACATTGCGCCGGGCATACAATGTCCAATTATGATTGCTTCGGCCCTAACTTGTGTGGAGTATCTTGCAAATCATTGCTCCTCCCATCCTTTTGCTCTTACACTCTTACTGCCCCCTCTTCCGCAAATGTCCCTGAGCTTCAGGATGGGGAGAGATTAGTCTGGCCCAGTTCCAGGTGGTTGATATAGAGTCTCTGAAGTTCTGGATAGTGGTTCGTTGATTTTCTTTTGCAGTTTTGTTGCTCCTGTAATGCCCTTCACTCCATCCTGCTGGGCACTGTATGTCACCCCCTGGCCAGAGACAGAAAGCTGTTAAACTGGAGTCTTATTATAAGAGCACATTCAAGGGTAGATGTAATACTTATACCCAAAATTGGAATCACAGGGTCATATGGCCTTAGGCAATGGGAGGGGTCAATCACCCATTTGCAAAATGGTTACTTTTTAATCGGCCGGACTATATGCCCTCCCCTTCTGGTGAGTTCATACCCCCTTAGTTGTACTCTTTTAAAATATTTTATTTATTAATTTGTGAGGGAGAGAAAGAAAGAGGCATACACATGCACCATGTGGGCTTCCAGGAATCAAACTCAGGTTGTCAGGTCTGTGAGCAGGTCCTTTACCCGCTGAGCTATCTCACAGGCCCTCAATTTGTATTCTAATGACAATTTTGAGCAAGGCATCAGGTACCACCAGCATGAGGGCTGAATTTCATCATCAACACGGGTGATTCTGTGTTGATTTTTCTAACTTATATAATACCTTAAAATATTGCTCAAGAATATATGTGAAAGCATTTTAGTGACTTGCCTGGCTGGGTCTTTGATAGAAAAAAATGTTTTGGTACATTCCTAAGAATGAAATTAATGAGGTGACTCTGTTCTAAACCTTTTATACTTATACTAATATAAAAATATCTTTGTTTTTATTTTTTATCTTTCAGTTACAATCCCTCAAGTAAACCACATCAGCATTAGGAATGTATTTTTCCTTGTTCTATATATTTGTCATTAATATTTTAAAGTAGGTGGTCTCTTAAGAAGACACTGATACTGCATTTAGCTCATTGATGGCAATCAATATGTAACAGCTTTTATTTTAAAAGTAGATCATTTGTGATAGAATTGTCTATACAATTTTAATGTAGATTTTTTTTACTATTTTTATTTATTTATATTCTTTGACAGTTTCATACATGAATATAAAGAATTTATACCACTTCACCCTTTACTATCTGATCCTGTTCCCCCTTCCTTTTCTCATTGCAAATCTTCCTCTTCCAAGATTTTCATTTTTCAAATGGCGAATGTATTCTATGGGTTCATTGTTCATTTGCCAATCATATATCTCCATTAAATAAGAATATGTGCAAATGTTTGTACATATTTAAATTGCAGTGCATAAAAGATGTATTTCACTGGGTTTTGAAAGCTGTTTGTGTTCCAGAGTTAAATTCTCTATTGAGATATATCCTTTGCAAATTTCCTCTCAATTGTTTGTTCTTTCCTTGTTTTAAGAGTCTGTTTATAAAAGGAAAAAGTTTAACTTTGAAGTCCATTTTATCCATTTTATACTTTGATGAGGTATTCTTTTTTACATTTTGTCTAAGAAATTTTTGCCTGCCCAAAAGTCGTAATAATATGTTTTTTTTTTCTAAAATGTAAGTAATCTTCAGCTTGGATCAGGTACTTTTTGAAATGTAATTTTTGTAGATGGTAGAATAAATGGAACACAGTTACTTTAAATTTTTGAATGTAGATGCATTTTAACACTATAAGACTTCTTTTGTAAGGTTAAGCTGTTGTTTACTGAATTACATTTTTAACATTGTCAAAAACTGGCTATATTTCTTTGAATTCTGTTCCAACCATTGATTACTCAATCTTTTTAGCAATTCCACATTGTGTTGATCATTTTAGCTTTATCCTAAGCTATAAAATCCTGTTGTATTTGTCAAATAATTCTGTTCTTCCTTTTCAAAGATTTTATTGTTGTCTGACTGCTACATCCTTTGAATTTCTATGAGGATATTAGTATCTGTCAGTAAAAGTCCTCAAAATTCTTGTTTCAGTTTTTTTTTTAATTTTGATGAAAGTTCTGCTCAGTAAGCAAACTGACATCTTAACTGTATTGAGTTTTCTGCCTAGAAAGTGACTTTTCCAGAGGCAGCATGCAAAAGCCAGTACAGCTATGGTTCAAGCAAGCCAAGATACATCTCAGCATTGCTTCAGAACCTTATAGCAATGACCAGGGGGTACTGCATTTGATGTAAGATTGAGGGGGTTCTGGAGATCAGCAAAAGTTTGTTGCCAAGAGGCTGGCTCAGAATTCCTGCAAAGGAAGGTGAAGTTTATAGCAACAAAATCAAACTCAGGATGTTGCCAGAACCGTAGGATATGTGCTGAGAATAGCTGCAAACCAGATTTGACCTGGTCCAGAGAAAATACTGCTTGTCCAGATTTCAGCTGTGAAAACAGGACTGGGATTACCTAGAATCTTTAAGCTGCCATGACTACATGAAAAGCAACAGAAGACACTGAAGTACAGGATGTGGTACTTTGACAGACTTCAGGATTTTAGTTTTAAATAGATGTTTCCTAATTGTGACATAATGTTTCCTTTTAATACTGATTCTGTGCTGATGTATTTAACTTATTTTCATTTGATAAAATCTAATGGTTAAGAGACTTTGAACTTTTAAAATGTTGGTCTGTGAGAACTTTTAGACTTTTAGAATTAATAAAATTGTATTTCATATCATATGAGAAATGTACCAGATATGGGGACAAACACTGAGAAGTTAAAGTTTAAAAGTGGTGTGTTTTTGTGTCAAGGTGACAAGGGGTTAAGTTTCATAGCTAGATGGATGTTCCAACTTCATGGTTGAGGGTTTGAGCTCTGGGCACATTTGTAAAGACTTACTATTTGAGTTAGGCCCAGATAAGAGATTATCTAGTTGATGGGAAAGACCCAACCCATGCTGGGCAGAATTAGTCCCTGGGCAGATGTGGGTAAGATGGAAGGAACTGGATTTAGGAAGTTGGCATCCTTTGGTGTACCGACCAGACATGCTGGTTTGGCAAATAGGGATTGTCCCTCTCTCAAAAGTCCTATGAATATATGGATATGATGTGGCTGGTTCCCTCAGCCCCTGGTGTTGGCTTGACCTCTCCTGCTAGACTGGATAAGGAAAGCCAGAATAAAGCACATTGTTCCCTATGAAGCTGTTTAGCCATTTGAATTCATGGGCAACATGTGGAGTAACTGAGATACAATGAATGGTATTAAGACAAAGTTTTACGAGAGAGGAATTGGACTGAACTGTTATCACTTATTGTCTATTAATGAATTTATTCCTTGGGTATGAGTCTGACAGTGTTTCAAGTAGTAGTATTGGAACTTCCTATGTAGATTAGTTTGACCTCAAACACTTCATCCATATCTGATCAAAATTCCTGCATACTGGCCAGGTATCAGCATTCTTGCATTTTGCTTAAAGTCTTTATTTAATCTTGGTTTCAGGAAGATATTTTCTGTATGTATAAAATTTTAGGTTAGTAATTTTATTCTTCCTTCTAGTGCTTCGAAGAGGTAAATCCACTGTTTACTCACTTGCAATGGTTTCAAAGAAAAGTCTGATGTCACTCTGGCTTTTGTTCTTTGTGTCCAAGATATTTTCCTTTCCTCTGGCTAGTCAAAACAAAAGTTCTTCCAGGTTTTGTGTGGGTGCCAGGCACTGCTCCTTGCCATCTTTGTAAGTGTTGCTTTCCTTGGACCAAGTTCTTATCTTAATCTCTCCAATTTATTATCAGTGCTAGTCTCTGCCTGGGTTCTCTGAAATGCTGTCTGAAAAGTCAGTTAACAATCTGGGGCAATCATTCAAAATTTAATCTCTAATTCCTCACCAAATCATTCTTCTTTCCTTTTTAGTAATGAATTCTCTCAATTTTCCAATTGCTAATCTTAAATCTTTCATTGTTTAATTAATTATTTCAACCTATATATATTCAACCCTAATGTTTCTTGAACCAGACAAAATCTGTCTTCGATTAAAATTTATACCCTAGTGGAGAAGGAGACCAAAATAAAGTCAAAGCTAAAATAACTATCATCTTCTTTTTTATTGTCTCAAATTAAAATATGTTGTACATAGATATGAACAACAAAAGTGCAAAACATATAAGAACATGATGAATTTTGCTAACAGGACAGGCTATGAAGCATGACTTTGTCTCATAAAGCAAAAGACAAGCAAAAACAAGTTTATAAGATTACCCTAATTTCCTCTTATTTAAGAATTATATTGCTACATATCATTAGCTCATCCATAAGCCTAGAGCCTGCCATAACAGCTATAAAATTTTCCATTCTTCTTGATGATTTTCCACTGTTATTAAATCTTATTAGAACCTATGTATCTTGGTGCATTTTATGCATTACTTCTTTTTTCCTTTACATTGGTGTTCATAAACAAGGCAAGAGAAGACAAAAGTTCTGGCACTCATGGGTGAGATAAAAGGGACTTAAGGACTATGTCTGTCCATAGTCTGTCTTCATTAAAAGTCGCTAGGAAATGTTCTTTCTAAACTCTCTCTCAAGAATAAATTAATATGATGCCAGCAAGATTAGTCTTATAAGGTTGATATTGCAGTGTAGCAGAAAATACAGTCATACACTCATTGGTATATAACCCACTTTTATACACAAGTGTGAATGTGTGTGATGGAAACTCTTATCAACAAGATTGCTGAATGCATCAAAATTTTTTCAATAGGTTCATGGGCAACCTGAAATGATAGTATGATGGAATAGTTTGTGTGTGTGTGTGTGTGTGTGTGTGTGTGTGTGTGTGTTGTGGCTGTTGTTGTTATTGAGTAGATAATAAAACAAATTCTCAATAAAAAGTACTTTATGTAAATGATTCAGAAGCAAATGAAACCAGTTTATTTTATATCAATTTATCTAAAATCCTTAACTAGCTTAACTTTGGCTACATATGTCACATAAAAAGTAAGAAAATATACCATATTAAATCTATTATTTGTTGCATCATATTAGATATACTGCTTTAGTAATTGGTAGGCTTGAAATGCTCTCATCTATTTACTAATCCGGACTAAAATTTATTTGATTAAATCCAGTGGTAGTCAGTATTTATATGGATTACAAAGCTACTGGAACATAGGGTCACTTTGGAAACAGTTATAGAAACATATACCAATAACTTAAAATAAAGAAGAATTTGAAGGAAACAAGACCAGCTTTTTCTAAGTTCCAAAGTTTCATGGAAAGCTCTCTAATAGTAACCACACATGCAATGTGAGACGCTAAGATTCTGAGATGAAAAGTCTTTGTGTAGAGAAAGTTCCCTGTGGCCTACCCAGCAGGACTGTGGAATCAAGATGAATGTAATGGTATCTGTGTGATATAAGAGGATCATTTGGAAAGTAACTCATCTGTTCATTGTTCACTGGAAAGTAACCCATCTCTTCATTGCCACAGACACTGTGGCACCAATAAAGAGAAAAATATTTTAGTGAATGTCACAGCTGGACCAAGAAGAGACACCTGTAGTTCTCTGTCCTTAAACCTGCAGGAGGCACAAAATAATGTCATCTCCTTGGTTATACAGCATCTTTATATTCTTAAAAAAGCACCACACCTCAGCATGAGAAAGTGGGAATCTCACCTGGCGGAATGAAGACTAACATGTAAAATTCTAGGACCCCCTCCCCTACTGCCACATAATGAATTCATTAACAAATTTAGAAAATATTTTTTCTCTCTGAAAATAGTACATTTTGACAGATGGTTGCCTAAGAATAAGTTCTTATGCTTTTAATTTTATTTGTGTGTGTGTGTGTATGTGTGTGTGTGTGTGTGTGTGTGTGTGTGTGTATACACCAGAGTGTACTTAAGTGTGCATGCCTGTGAAGATCCAAGGGTGACATTGGGAATAATCCTGAATTGTTCTATCTCATTATTGCTTTTCTCTGGGGTTTTCCAGGCACTGTCTTCCAAGGCCAAAATTATAGGCACTGCCATTTCTTCTTGGTATTTTTAGGTGGGATCTGGGTATCTGAACTTAAGTCTTTTTGCCTGTGAAAAAGCTTTAACACATGAACCATCTCCCAAGCCCTACTTATACTTTTTAATAGTTGGTTTTATTAGATTAAATTTAAATGGAAACAGCCAAGCTCCAAAATTGAAACTCACATAAAATTTTGAAATTTGATTTTGTGGCCACATGCTGTTTAATTTTAAATTTTGATTTTGGTGATAAATATGAGTGTCATCTGCTTACTTTCCTGACATTTTCTGACCCATTTTTTGTTTAAGAAAGAGAAGTAATATGAAGTATTATTCCTTTCATTTTAGCATGTGCATGTGTATGTGTTTCTCTCTCTCTCTCTCTCTCTCTCTCTTTCTCTCTCTCTCTCTCTCTGAATCTGAGGGCACTGTGTGTACCTGTGGAGGCCCAAGGGAGACTTCAGGAATCACCCTGGATTGCTTCACCTCCTCTTTGCTTTGCTCAGGAGTTTCCCAGTCTCTGCCTTCCAGGACCAAAAGTTCAGATTGCCACCATTTCTGCCTGGCGTTTTTATGTGGGATCCAGGATCCCAGCTCAGGACCTTCTGCTTGCAAGACAGAGGTTTAGCCCGTGAAGTATAATTCCATATTCAAATATATTTGATTATATTTTAAAACTATTTCCACAAAATATAGTAGGTTTTACCAACAGCACCTGATGAATACGAATAATAGTATCATTTGATGGGGGTTTTTAAGTGAACAGAAATCAAAAGGGCCTGAAGATATAGCAATGCTGAATATCTTAGGAATAGATGGAAAACCATAGATTCATGAAGGACATTAGTGTAGTCTTCCCAGTTTGCAGTACAAACAGTTAAATACTAGAGTGATTAGAAACTTGACAGAATATAGTAACAGAATATATTGGATCCTGTGAACCTAGATCCAATTCCAGACCATGAATTAGAAGTAATAATAGTCAGTATCTTAAGATATTCTCCCAAATGATCATCACTTCCTATTGGTACAGTCCTTATGAAATCATATCCCCCTCTGAACAGGAGTTGGCACTTTGTGGCCAATGGAGATTTGACAGAAATGGCACTTTCCAACTCCAGACTTGAAACTGGAATTTAATAAGCCTTGAGTCTTTGATCTGACACTTTTGGAATTCTCACATTTGAGAAATCCCCTCTCAGTTCCCATTTGCCAAACTGTGAGATGCTTAATCTATGTGTATCCCCAAGACATGCTCTAGACAACAGACCCTGTCAATAAGCAATGACTAGCTGTTAACTTTGTGAGTATATTGCATTGTACCTTCCTTGCAGCAGTCTTTCGAATACTCCACCATTAGCCCCTGGCATTGACCACATAACAATCTCTAGTGAGCCATAACTAAAGTTGCTCCAACCCACAGAAACAACTGCAAGAAAATAAAATATATTAATGTCTTGAGGCATTGGGGTGATTTGGTCGTGCAGAAATAGAATAGAGAGAGAACTGAGAAATCATCTGGAATTCTACTCCTTTACTCAAATCTTCATATCTATTATTAACTGAAAAATGTGCTGTCATAGTTAGGCATAGGTATCAACTTGACAGTTGAGGATTTTGAGCTCTAGGCACATTTGTGGAGAATTAGTGGTTGGGTTAAACCCAGAGCAAACCTGCAGGAGATGGTCTGACTGATGGAGAAGGCCCAGGTGAGTGGGATTAGGCCCTAAAAACACAGAGAGCTGGTTGAGAGAGTTAGCATCTTTGTGTATACTTGGCCAGACATGTTGGTCTCACAATTAAGGATCATCCCTCTTTCAGCCATTTTGTAGAGATGGTATGGCCAGTTCCCTTGGCCTGGTGTTGGTGCGTGCTCTCCCATCAACCTGGACAGACTGTAACCAAACTATTAGTAAGAAAATAAACTCTTTGTTCCCTTAAGCAATTTGATGGTCATTTATCAGCAACCATGCAGGCAGACTGCAACATGTGCCCCCTCTCTTTTAACTTAAACTTAACTCATACATTCATATATAATCTTTAGCTCTTTTTCTCTTTTCTAATTTCTCTAATCCTATATTTCCTTAAAGATTGAAGATGTCAATAATGACAAATAACAGGTATGTTTTGTTGCCATTTCTTTGTTTATAATCATGTAATCTTTGCAAAAACAATTACTATCCCCAACTATGGATGAAGAAGCTGAGGCTGAGGCACAAAGTATGCTAAAATTTCACTTCCCATCCCTATAAATGCTAGAGAAAGCAAGTAAAAGTTGGTTTATTGAAGTATACTTCAATACAGTCAAATAAGAATTCCCAACTCTAGCAGTCCTCCTTGAATCTATACTTTTGACCAATATTATGTTGCTACATATTACTGGTTTCATAATTTATGTACTCTGTTCATAAAGTAGTAAATTCTGAGAGGGGAGAACTTGTATTTGCATCATTCTTCATAGTGTTCTTAATGATTTTATTACAATGTATTGTAAGCTTCCTGCAAGTATATTATGTATTAAGTAAATTGCCAGTGTAGTGTAGGACTTCAAACAAAAAGGAAAGGAGGCAAATGTCTACTTTACAATTTATCTTGCTAGTACCTTCCAAAGTTGACCCAGAAATTAAATTTTACCACATTTTGCTGAACTGTTGGCAATTAATAGATTCTGATGCTATTGTTCTCAGTTGTGATAAGTACAGGAAAATTCAGCAAGGTCAAATTTTTGTGGTGTTTGTCTATATTAATACTATTCTTCAAAAAAATTCAAAATACATGGTGCAACAGATTTCGTGTTTTGTGGCTACTATAACGAGATACCAGTAAATGGGTAATTTATGTGCAGAAATACATTTCTTATAGTTCTGGAGGTTTTGAAGTTCAAGATCATAATATTGGTATGTTTTATGTCTAGTGAGGGTCTACGACCTCAGAGACAGTGCTTGCTCACTGTACTCTTACATGGAATAGAGGACAAGTACCCTCTCTCTGACTTTTTTTAGGATTTTATTTTTTTCTCCCACATTTTATTTTTTTCCTAATCACGCAAGCTCAGTAGATAACCCCTTCCATCTTCCCCCTCCCTTTTCTCCTCCCCAGTCATCCTTCCTTGCACTTTCACCCTTTTCCCCTTCTTTTCACAGCCTCCTTCCATCCCCCTGTTCCAGTGTCTCCCTCTCCCTCCCTCTCATCCCCTGGAACATCCTTTTGTGTGAATGCCAAACCTCCCTCTGAGTTCTCCATCCTAGTGAGGGGTAAAGACTCAGTGGCATAGCCCAGAGCCCCTTCTTGAGTTCCGTCAGTATGGGAACTCTATTATGACTGTTAGTTCCTTGCCTTTATGGATCTTACTGCCTGGAGCCTTCTCCCTTGTGATCCATGCTAGACTTTGGGGGGTTCGTTGATATGCCTCTGAGATATTTTTAAAGTACTAATCTTGGCAATGAGAGGTCATGCTTTATGATCTAATAAATTCCCAAAGACCATGCCTTACATTGGGTATTAAGATTCTTGCAAATACATTTTGAGGTGACATGAATATTCATACCATAGCAATATGAAAGCCACCAAGTCATTCTCAGAATCCTATTCTGCATGGATTATCTATTCAACTTCCACTTGGTTTCTCTAGCATTTATTTAGGTTATTTCTCCCCTCAAACTCTAGATTACATTTTTCTCAAACTAAACCAAAAATAGTCTATCATTCAGTTATACTTTTCTATGAGATCATTCCAAATATTCACAAATGTCTAAAAAAATCTATCCCCAGCACTATAATTTTCATTCAGTAACCTTTTGTCTTTTGGGCTTGCCATGTAGCATGCCTTCTGCTCTATTGATATTTACTGGCAAAAGCTATCATAGGATTTTCTGTATCATCTTGTCCAAAGTCATCATCTATACATTATATAATCAAAAATTTCCTAAAAGATTGACAGATGTGCCTGGCTCTTGTACTCTCACTCCTTTATGTACTTTTTTCAGATACTATTTAAATCTGTACTTTACACAATGCTTGGCATACTATAAATTTCAACACATGTCAGATATTTTTAAAACTGAAGGAGGTTCACCACTGGTCAAGATATTCCATTCAAAGCAGGGCTGTTGAATCCAGAAACTCACTGTAATAAGACATGTCCTTACCACACCTACACTGTGGATGACATATCAACACCTCCTCATAGACTAGAGAAGATCTCAGGAAAAATAATTACTGGCAATGGGAACCTCAGGGGTTAATATTAGACAGGTGAAGGGGAGTACCTTTTTCAGTGGGTCTACCCAAGTAAGGGCCACTTGATTTGCCATAGAGGCTTGGGTCCCAACTAGAGCAGACAATCCAGAGGGAACCCTAGGGCCCACTGAAGAAGGCAGATGGGAGGGTGGGAGAGAATGATGGGTTGAATTGATGAATGTAAGGGAAGGGAAGAAGGGTTGAGAGAATGGAGGGAGGGTAAATGGAGGGGGGCAGAAACAACCACTCATTTTGATCGTAAAACTAGAATTTTTTTTAAATGAAGAGGGTTTTTTTTGGGGGGGGAACAAAGACCTGTGGCACTGCCTATTTGGTAGACTAAGGTAGGAAAGTTGACTAAGTCCAGGAGGTCAAGACCACGCTAGGTGGAGAACACAGACAGACCCACATTTGGCTGTTGAAGCAGTCTCCTTCCTTACTCACCAAATGCTGATCAAAAATCAGGTCCTACCACTTACTGCTGAATATTGATAATTAGCAGATTCTTTAAAAGGGGGAGCCATATTATGGACTTGACCACCAACTGGCAAGAGTGGATAGTTCCAAACCCATGGTCATGCCCACAGCCCTGGTTAAACTCATTGGGACACAAAACAAAAATCACAAATATAAGAAAGTAGTCTGAGAGATTTGTAGGGAAGAAGGGGGATGGTTATGGGTGGGAGGGAGATAAGAGAGATACGGGGAACAGTAATTGGGATGTATTACATGTATGTATGATATTGTCAATTTTATTAATAAAGTGGTCTTTGAAAAAGAAAAAATAATTAGAAATTGGATTAAAGAACCACTCTGTAAATGGTGGAAGGCTAGAAACCAAATTACCTTCAATATCATGAAGGAATAGGGATTTCAAATGCCCAATGGGCCTGCTAACTGTCACTCCTGCAAACCCACTGTGGGTCATGATGATCAGGTCTGATGTTCTGTCACCACATTGGGACTTGCCTTGTTTTCAGGGTCATTTATAATAGCCATTCAAGAATCTTCTAGTGACAACATGCAGTAAGATAAACCATAATTTTCAAGCTCAGAGGGAACATATTCTTGGGCAAACATGTTCCTATATATGCAGCTCCCAGGTACTCCACTCTACCATTAACTGTGCTCCGAAGGCTGCAGCCTATGCTGGTCACCAGTTCCTGTTTCCTAATGTAAAAGCAAAGCATCATCAGGTAGCATAAATGAATCCGTGCTCATTTATAAGGTAGAATTGAAGGTCATTTATTAATTGTTGAGATCACTCTACTTTTAAACATGGTCAAGGACATACAACCTGGAAGGGGAAATATTTGGATTACATGGAGGTCCCCTGTCCTTCAAGACCTTGTCCTTTGCTTCCTTTTCTTTCAGGACCTCAAGGTCATCACATATTCTGACCTCAGCTGCTAAACACAGAAGTACCATGATGCCATCACCCTTATTCCCCCCTCAACATGAGTCCCAGAAACTTTTCATTTTTGCCACCTTCACCTTTCAAGTTTACAGAGAAGTCAAAACTGCAAATTTGATCTGCCACTTGTGAAGTCTGGAGTGCTCTCATTAGGGTCCAAATATAGTCATGTGGAAAAGGGTCCTTACAATATCTAGGGAGACCCATCAGCCCAAGGGCAAATCACTAGGTAGAGGATACACCCTGCAGGACTTCAGGAAGATCGATGAACTGGAACACGCGAGAAAATGGAAAGGAAGCTGAAAGGTGGCCGGATTTCTAATTCACAGCTATAGTATGGACTCTTCAGCCATCCTCTGCTTCCCCAGGAAAGCCAAGATCTCCAACATGCCCAGAAGAAAATGAACTCTCTTCTGAGTGACTGTCAGAGACACTATACTGGTAGTTTGAGAAAGGGATGTAAACAAGCAATTTCGGAACCATGTGAGATTGTCAACAATGTCTGGCCTCATTTTCCTGTGACAGCATCATCAACAGCTTTCTTATTCCTGCTGCCTCCACTGTGAGCTGCAAGCCCAGTGCTGAGGAAGAGACCCGAAAAGCCTGTGGTGGTGGTTCTGCTTCACTGAATAGCTGATTCTCTAACTCTGGAAAATGGGTAGCCATAGAAACTGCAGAAGCTTGTTCTGTGAGGGTCCTATTAGTCAAGTCTACTCATATCTTTTGCAAATTACATGACAGAATTCTTCCATCTGAGGGATGAAAAGCATTAATGAAAACCTTAAAATAAAATAGGTCACAACAGAAACTTTTTTCTTTTTTTCCCCCACATTTTAATTGTTTTCCTAATCATATAAGCTCAATAGGTACCCCCATCCTCTCCCTTCCTCCTGCCCTCCCTAGCCACACCCCTTGCACTCTTCCCGCTCACCCTTCCTTTCAGCGCCCTCTCTCCCTCCCCCTCTCCCAGTGCCTCCACCTTTCTCCCTCCCTTCCCCTGGAGCATCCTTTTGTGTGACTGCCAAACCTCCCTGAGTCTTCCACCCTAGTGAGGGTTCAGGACTCAATGGCATAGTTCAGAGCCTCTTCTTGGGCTCCCCATTAGTATGGGAACTCTATTATGACTATTAATCCCTTGCCTCTAAAGATCCTACTGCCTGGAACCTTCTCCCCTGTGATCCATGCTAGACTTTGGGGAGACGTTGACATGCCAACCATTGTGCAGGTCATGCAAAGTCCAGTTCTGGCTGCTGCAGCCCTAACTTGTGTGGAATATCTTGCATATCATTGGTCCTCCCCCATCTTTAGGCTCTTACAATTTTGCTGCCCCCTCTTCTTCTGCAAGGTTCCCTGAGCTTTAGGATGGGGAGAAATTTGGGTGGTCTGGTTACAGGTGGTCTTTGGTGCACAACAGAAATTTTTAAGAGGCCAGACTAGAAAATAGAAGAAAGGAAAGCATCAGAGTACATTGCATGTGTTATGTGAAGTATTTGGGAGGAGATTTTTATTTCATTTCTACTTCGCTATGAATGCACTTGATCACTGTAGAAAAAATATATTTTTGTTTTAAGTGTTTCAAAAAAGTGTGTAAGTTAGCATTAAACTAAATCTAGCCCAAGTACCATTTTAACAAAAAGGAGACCTACTTTACTTTCAGATGAGGAAAACTTTCCTAATAGAAAAAAATAAAAAACCTCAATCAGAATAGTCATCTACAATAGAAGAGAACACAGATGTTAGGTTCAATTTATACAAAGTTTTACAAAGGCAAAAACTAAAGTCTATAACTCCATGGTTTCTCTATAGGAGGTAAAGCTTAAAGGAAGATTATCATAACACCATTAGGAAAACGACTGTTGGAAAGAATGAGTACTATGATAAAGAAGAGCTATTCTAAAATTCTGGGAGGGCAAGTAATATTCAGTTTCTAAACCAAGGCCTGGATTAAGATTCTATAATGACATATTAAATTGTCCACTTAAGCTATATGCCTCTACTGTAGAGGTAGTTCAAAGTAAGCAATGTATTTTTAATGGTACCTTTAAACAGTGCACAAAGCACACTCTTGTCTTCTGCTCTCAGAAGTTGGACAGAGTTAGTTCTTAAGTGAGAGAATTCTTGTGAGTACAGGATGCCATAGCTTTTTATTTTCAAAGAAGAATGCACACATGTACCACTTTTCAAATTCTTAAAAAGATTTATTTATTGTGTATGTATCTGTGTGTGTGTGTGTGTGTGTGTGTGTGTGTGTGTGTGTGTGTGTGTGTATCTGTGTTTTTATGTGTCTGTATGTATCAGAAAGTACTGTGTGTGTCTGTTGAGACCCAGGGGTGACTTCAGGAATCTACCTCCTCTTTGCTTCGCTCTGGAGTTTCACAGGCTCTGCTTTCCAGGATCAGTAGTACAGGCCGCCACCATTTCCTCCTGGCATTTTTACGTGGGATCTGGCATCCAAACATAGGACTTCCTGCTTGCAAGGCAGAGGCTTAACCCCTGAGTCATCTTGCTGTCCCCCAATTTTTCATGTATAAAATTAATTGCTGCAAATCATCTTCTCAATGAAAGAGTGCCAAATTTGATTATTCAGTTAGTCGGGTATGTATGTCAGAGAGCTTAGTTCTGCACTAGCACCTAACAATAAAGAACTTATCAATAATGAAATAATCTCTATTTCCTCTCTGAAACACTAGGTCCTGGCTACATGTGTATATTGAAGTGCCTGATATGTGCTTAGTGCAAATGAGGTTTTAAATCTTAAATTTTCTTTAATTTAATGTAATCTCAGTTTAAAAATCTATGTATAAATATTTGGCACAATATTTGGCAACATATGTGAAGATCAATTGAGAAGTTTAAGGTTTAACCACTGGTATATTTGCTTAGTTTTATTAAATAAAAATTCAAATAAAATTCCAGGTGGGTCAATAGAGATGTTATGAGCCTTACTTTACTTTTCCATTGCTAAATTTACCTATACAATGAGATTATCTAAACAATACTTTATACTCTTGATGAGAACACAGTACTAAAATAATTTATTTAATGGACTTTTCACCTTCCAGGAGTTGTTCCTCATCTGTAAAATTTTCAATTGTCCACCGAATACAGGAGTGGTGGAACTCTGGGCACACCTGTAAAGAGTTGTGTACTTACCTACAGCAGACCTCTATACAAGCCTGCAGGATATTGTCTTTTGCGATCAGTCCACAGTGGGTGGTTTCATTCCCTGGTAGGTGGTTAAAGATAGAAAAAGAGCTAGTTGACAAAGCAAGCAAGTTTGTTTCTTTTTTTATTTCCACTCATACAAACTTAACAGGTACACTGGTCCCCTCTCTCCCTCCAACCTCCCACCGCCCTATGCCCCCTCCCCTCTCCCCTCCTTCCCCATTCCCCAGTGTCCCCCCCTCCCATCCCCGAGCATCCTTTAATGTGCATGCCAGACTCTCCTCTGGGTCCTCCTCTCCGATTACATACAAGGACCCAGTGGCATTTCCCAGAACCTTTTCCTGTGTTCCCCTTAAGCATAGGAACACTACTGTGGCTGTCAAACCCTTCCCTCCAAGGATCTTAGTGCCTTTAGCACAGTTTCCATGGTCAATAGTGTGTTGGACATTGCACAGGGCATGCAAAATCCAATTATAATTGCTTCGGCCCTAACTTGTGTGGAGTATCTTGCATATCATTACTCTTCCCATCCTTGTGCTCTTACAATCTTACTGCCCCCTCTTCTGTAAATTTCCCTGAGCTTCAGGATGGGGAGAGATTAGGCTGGCCTAGTTCTAGGTGGTTGATATAGAGTCTCTGAAGTTCTGGATTGTGGTTTGTTGATTTTCTTTTGCAGTTTTGCTGCTCCTGCAATGCCCTTTACTCCATCCTGATGGGTATTGGATGTCACCCCCTGGCCAGAGATAAAAAGCTGTTAAACTAGAGTCTTGTTATAAGAGTATATTCAAAGGTAGATGTAATAAAAGTAGGAAACCGCAGTGAGGGAGGGGTCAATGCACTGATTTTTGCTTCTGCTCTTGCTGTGACTGTGACATGGTCAGTTTCCATTAGCACCAGATGCTGGTAACTCTCCAGCCACAATTAAGTATAATCTGGAATTGTAGGCATAAACAAATCTCTTGTGCCCCTAAATTTTTGGATCAACATCTATCATAACAATGAAGTTAAAAACTAGAACGCCATCCCTATGGAGGTGTCTTGAATGCTGGTGATGACTTATAAATAAAGGCTGGAAGGTTAGGAAGATTTCTCAAAGCCAACCCATGATTCCAAGTTGAGTAGAGGGATGAGCTCTGCAGTTCTTCAGTGAAATGTCTTCTTCAATTGAACTCCAGAGAAACATTTTTACTCATGTTTTTAAATAGAAAAACATAATACCTGAGATATATGTATCAGACATAAAGTCATAAATCACTTTCTCTCAATCTTTTCTTTAGACTCAAGCTTTTATATTTTACATTCCAGTCATTTTTCATTGAGTATTGTGACTCAATTACTGTGGTTGTAGTTGATTGCATTCTTTCAAAACAATCAGTAAGATGAGGCAAGTCTTAAAGTGGTATCTCCCTGTGTTTGGGATTCACCATAAACATAAGATAGGAAATCAAGATTCCTCTTTATCTTTTGACCAGTTGGACCACTCATAGGACCTTCCTCCCCCCCATTTTTATGTGTACATTTGTGGGGTGTGTGTGTGTTGACATGTGGGTGGGTGCTGTATGTGGGTTGCACCAGTATATGTGGTGCATTTACACGTGGAAGCCCAAAGTAGATAAGAGGAATCATCCTTGATCACTCTATACTTTTGAGGTTGGGTATCCAATTAAATCTAGAATTTGCTTATAGAGCTACTCTATCTAGCTATCTTACTTTGGGGATTTTCAGGCTCTGTCTTCCAGGGTTAGAATTACAGATAGGCCACCACACCCACCGAGAATTTTACTTGATATGGGGAAGCAAACAAAAGCTTATTTAACTGCTAAATCATTTCCCCATACCAGAACTGTTTATTTCTTTTTAATGTTGAGAAACTAATTTTAAGAGAGCTAAAACCAGGTATAGGAACATATGCATATAATCCAAATACTTGGGAGGTACAGGCAGGAAGATCAGGAGTTCAAGTCCAATCTGGACTACATACTGAGTTTGAGACATACCTTAACAGTATGGGTCCATGCCTCAAAACAAACAAACAAGGTACCACTTCAAAAATACATGTCATATAAAGTCCATGCATTAAACAATGACCATGTTTAGAATATTGGGCTAAGTACTTTATGCGCACCTGGGTCTCCTGCCAACCCAAAAATGTTGGTATTCACCCCTTCAGTTGGTTCTTCAGATGATAAGGCTTAGACTAAGAATAGCTAAATAAATGTTTGTTCGAATTTACTCAACTGGTATGTGAAGGGGTCAAGTATTGAACCAAAATCTGTAGAAAGAGTAAATCACTTAGCAACTGAAGAAGGGCATGCAGATTAAATGGGGTTTGGCTGTTGAATATCTGCAAAGATTTGATCCATGTTTGACCTGAATAAAAAGAAGCTGGACATGGTTGAAATATGTTATTAGATTGGCAATGAAAGAGAGGGAATAGGATCAAGCATTCCATCATTCTCCAGTCTCCTGATGCATCTGAGTAGCCAGCAGGATTCCATAGCTCTCATGCTTTCCCATCTCCACAAAAGGTTTCCACTGCACACCTATCTGTATTTCTCACCCATGGTATAAATCTCCCATTCAAGTACAACTCTTTAATAATGTACATAAAATCACAGGCAGATAACTCAACCATAGGAATAATTCTCCCAAATATCATGGCTATAAGAATGGGAGCTGGGCTTGCATTTGTCCTAGTTCCTTATTGACATTTCTGGGTTTTCTTGTCCTCTGTTTATATCCCGATCCTGGTGACCCTTTGAGCTGCTTCCATCCACGAAGCCCTCTTTTTGAACATCATGTATTGTCCTATTGGATGCTTTCTTGTGAACTTGGGCCCTGTGGTACAGCCTACCTTTCCACACTAGCACTTAACCTTCGTTTTACATGATTTTAGTGGATAATACTCGCCTCCTTTTTTCTGTACTTCCTTCCTGCACATTCTTCAATTCTCTCTACTTTATCTATTCTTCTGCTTAGTCACACAGAAGAAACAGTATCTCAGAATGATAATTACCTCTAAGGGTTCCATACCCCTCATTACCCTCTTATTTTCTTTCAGTTGCTTTGTTCAAAGACACCCATGTGTAGCTCTTGTTATAGTTTGGATTTTGAATATTCGTCAAAGGCTCATGGGCTTATTGTCCAGACTGTCCCCTTTGAAAAGTGGTGAAACCTTTAGAAGGTGAGGCCTGATGGGAAGTCCCTAGGTCTCTGGGAACACATTCTCAAATGTAGGATCCTCCTTTATTCCTCTTGTTGTTTTGGCTTCCTGGTTCTGAGGTAAGCAGTTTTGCTCTGCCATGCATACCACAGTTTCCAGGTAACAGGATAAAAAAGTCATGTACCTATGCTCTAAAACTGGAGCCAAACAGCCTTTTCTCTAATGAGCTATCTCAGGTGTATCATGAGAGCAATGGAAAAGGGATTTACACACCTTTGTTCCACAAAATTTTACGATAACTTGGTGAACTGAGTTCTATTTGTACTTCATAATTTGATAGCCCATTGGGTAAGATGCACCAATTTGTGATATAACATGACTGCTAAAATTGTAAAAGTTTTGTGTACATGTATCTATGCAACAGCAATGAAATTGACAGCTTTCCAAATACTGTTAAGTTTCTACCAAATCAGCCAATAATGCTGAAATTAATGAAGTTGGAATTGAGTCATTAGTGTTTTCTAGCTTTTCTCATATCTCAGACTGCTCTAGCAACATACCCAAATACCACAGACTCAATAGTTTAAATAAGAAGAATTTATTTCTCACAATTCTGGCACCTCATAGGTGGAGATCAGGATATGATCATGGTTCATTTCAAGGAGTTTTTTCTTCCTGTTTTATGGATGGTTGCTTTCTCACAGCGTGCTCACATCGGAGATGGGAAAGGGAGGAAGTCTCTGTGGTTTTGCTTCTTGTAATAGCAATCTGATTAGAATATTATCTTCCTAATTTCAACTAAGCACAATTATATCTTAAAGATTCTGTCTCCAAATGTCACCCCCAAAAGAAGAAAGGTTCAGCATATCAATTTCATAGGAGAAAAGTGGCAGAAATGATCATTTTGTAAAACTCCACCCCTGTCTTCCTTGTGTTCTTAAATTTCATGTTCTTTAAAAAAGATCTTGTGGCTGGAGAGATTGCTCAGGGGTTAAGACTCTGCCTCGAAATCAGAAAGTCCTGATTTTGGATCCCAGGTCCCATGTAAAAATGCCGGGCAGGCTGCACTTCCAGCTCTGGTGGTCAGAGCCTGGGAAATCCCAGAGTGAAGCAAGAAGGAGGTAGAAACAATCCAGGATGATTCCTGAAGTCACTCTTGGTCCTCCACAAGGACACACAGTGGCTTCTGATACACACCCACCCACCCACACACATACACAGAGTGAATAAATAAATAAAATTTTAAAAGGCTTTGGTAAATAGCCCAGGCCTAAGTTGCTATGTAGGCTAGTTTGGCCACTATTTCATTCATGGTCATCCATGAATGAAATACTTGAATACTGTGTCAGTATTATAGGTTTATGCCACCAAGTGCTGCTAAAATTCATATCCTTTGCAGATCTAAAATATATGCATTCCAACTTGCATTAATCTGACATTTCCAGAGGAAAAGTTCCAATAGGAAAAGAGTGCGACCATGGAAATTGGCTGAGGCAATTATGAAGACTCTAAATTTCCCTCTATCCTTATTTGTATGGCATAAAAAAGCTTTAGTCTAAAGAACTGAAAACTAGGGGATGCGATGGAGGAAGCTTTTTCCTCAGGTCACCCTGCCAAGAACTAGGATCTCCAATGTTCCAGCAAAGAAGAAAATGGCTCCCACATCAAGGAGAAAGAGATCATTTATATCCCTCTTTTTTCTTCTATCTTGGTACTTACAGTTTTGAATGATGCCTGCCCACACTGATGAGGGTGGATATTCTTTACTTAGTTCACTGATTCAAATGTTAATATTTTCCAGAAATATCCTCACAGATTCTCAGGAATACTGTTTTTTAAAAAATCAATTGTGTGTGTGTGTGTGTGTGTGTGTGTGTGTGTGTGTGTGTGTGTGTGTGTGTGTGGTGTGGTGTGTGTGTGTATGAGAGAGGGAGAGAGAGAGAGAGAGAGAGAGAGAGAGAGAGACTGTTGGCACGTTCTTGTCATAGCACTTGTATAGTGATCAGAGGATAACTTTAAGGAATCAGTTCTGAGCTTCCATTTTGTTACAACAGGGCCTTTCTTGTTATCTCTGCTGCTGTGTGTACCCACAAACATTTGGCTAGTCTCAGGTCTCTATCTCCCATTTTGCTGTAGGAGTGCTTTGATTATAGATACACATAACTACATCTAACTTCTTACGAGGATTCTGGGGATCAAACTTAGGTAGTCAAACATGAGTCAGTTATGTCTGAGCCATCTTGTAAGCCTAGAAAACAATGTTTTAAAAACTACCCAGCTACCCCTTAGCCTAGTTAAACTGCAAATATATTAAACCATTACACATTTCAAAAGCCTTGAAAATTTAACTCATTTTAACATCACAATAATGTTTTGAGCCTAAATTCTGGTGAATATCACATATACTTGACATTAAAGGTATGCTTCTTATAGTGGAAATTTCTTTCTAGCCCTAAACTTTTGAAACCACACAATGTTTACATTTATATTCCCAGAAGAAATAGGAAGGAATGTGTGATGACAAGTCCAAAATCAAGGCAAATTTGGTAAAATTTTAAAAGTCCACTGATGTATCACTTAAGCTACCACAGAGACCTGATCTCTTACTGGCACCTAGTCTATGCTTTCATATTCTGACCTACATACTTACTGGGCTGGTAATGCCTCTCCAGTGGTTCTCCATGAAGTTCTCGCCTCCATGAATCTGCCTGGTGGGCCTGCCAAGATAGTGCTAAATGAACACCCACAAGGTATTGGGTGACAGCCTTGTCACCATGACATCTTACAAAGTCTCTGTGGCCTGCATCTCACACTCACACTGGGTGACTTCTTTTGTAGGATGGTGCACATTTATAGTTGTATATCTATGATCTATTTCTGAAGAATCTGAGAAATCTGATATTCTTAATTTATGTAGTCCCTTCTGCATCCTGATCAATTAATTCAGTCCGGCAGCATTTGTGTCGTAAATGCCATATTTTGGTGCGTAAGCCTGCAGTATTCTGTCTTCAGAACATTCGTCCTTTTTTCAGTGTTCAATACAGATAAGCCAAGAACTCAACCTCACTTAAGTGATCAGAACTTCGATAATGCCAGTTTAGGGAGTACACATTCAGTTCACATCACAAGGTATTTAATTAGACATGTTTGAAAATTGGGGTGCTAAAGCTGTGTTTCACAAAATGCAGTGTGAAAATTGACTACTTCTGGGTCTTGTTAAAATGTAGATCGTGGTTCAGGAAGTCTAGTGTGGGGTTAATAAGCTACCAAGTGAGATGTTTGATGTGGTTCTACAGATTAAACTCCCATTCACATACATATAGATCTGGTGTTCATTGCTTGAGCTGTCTAGGTTCTCCCTCAGAGGCTAGTGTATTTTGCCTGAGATGGAGCCAGGTAATGGGATTTTCAAAAACTCTGTAGGTTCTGAAGTATAACAAAGCTTTAGAAGTTTCAGGCTACATCTCATTGGCTTATCAATTATAGTTATGATGGTATCAGTAATTCCAAAGTGGTCAGTTTTTCTCATTCTCCCCTACTCCTGGCTACCCACTCCTGTTCCATTCAGGTTCAAATACGAACAGGAGGTGAGTAGATCAGAGTTAGCACTGTATAATTCTGCTTTTGTCACTTCTGAGGATTGAGAGGGACTTAGCATAGAGGCAGGAGCTCAGGCAGTCTGAATTTGAGAAAATTAGGTACAAACTGTTTCAGGAGTGATTTCAATGAAAAATAGGTGGAAACAGAATGACAGCAATCACCATGGAAACTTGCCAAGACAAAACTTGCCTGCTGTATTGGAACTATGACTATGACATAGCTAGGTGCAAGTGTCAACTTGATGGCTAAGGGTTTAAGCTCTGGGCACATTTGTAGAGAAATAGTAGTTAAGCCTAGAGCAATCCTGCAGATTGTCTGATGGATGGGGAAAGCCCAGCCCATGGTGGGTGGAAGTAGTCCCCAGGCAGGTGAATAAAATGGAGTGAGCTGTTTAAGAAAAGGTGCATCCTTTCTTATACTTGGCCAGATATGCTGGTTAGGCAAGTAAAGATCATCCTCTCTCACCCCCTTATGTAAAGATGTTGTGGCCAGTTCCCTCGACCTGGTGTTGGTGTGAGCTCTCCTACCAAGATGTACAAACAACTGTAACCAGGAATCATAAGACAAAATAAGCCTTGTTCCCTTAAGCCATTTGATAGTGATTTTATCAGTAACATGCAAGCTAACTGCAGTAGACAACGAAAAGAACAATCAATGACCTTCAGGCCAGGTCTCGCTTCTTAGGTAGCATTGGGCACTTGGAGACTATCTCACAGCACCTTGGTAGTCAAATTGGAGTCATCTTTCAAGGCTGCTTTGCTTCCCTTGTAAGTCAATATTACTAATCAGAAGAGATTCTGATGGCACTAATCAGAAAGAGATTCGAACTGGTGTTGATCAAAGCACCCAGAAGTTTCTAGATATTGCAAGACATGACGGAATGTTTTTTCATACATAAAGATGGCAGTTGTCTGTTCCCAAACTAGATCATGCTATCAAAGAGGATGTGTCAGAACTAAGGAGTGAGCTGCAACAGAAAAACTCTCTTGTCCAGAAGCATTTGACAAAGCTGAGAGACCTTGGCAGCAGGTGCTGGAAGACATCAACGCACAGCACAAAAAGCACCCGAAATGCCTCAGGGCTCCTTGGCCTTCCTCTAGCAGGCATCCACCAATATCCACACACCTCTGAAGCAAACCTGAGAAGTCCAACGTCCTTCCTGTGGATATGACTCAGTGAAAGAACTCTCCTGGAGAAGGAGTCAAAACCACTGTTAGGCTTCCACTTACAATGTTTCTGAGGTCCGTCTTTCTGTTCTATTTCTGAGACTCTCACCATGTAGTTCAGGCTGGCCTTGAACTCATGTTCCCTCATCTCAGCTTCTGTCTTGCTAATTCTTCATAAAATGATTTGATAAACGGTATAAGTTTTTGGTCTTAGCAAAGGATAGGCTGTTAGAGTGATAACACAGAGACATCCTTTTGTTTTGAAGGTGTTTTACTTTTGTGCACATTCATCTCTTTTCTAGTTGTTATATTAGTTCAACAGAGGATCTGAAAGAAAAAAGTTTTAATTGTGTAGAAACCAAGAGGTATAACCTCAGTAACTCCCCATGTACAATTGTGCAGACAAATACACAGGTCTGCTGTGTTTCAAGATGTTGAACTACCCCAAGAAGAGAAATCTAGTGCAACAGTGTTCCTGCAGACTGGCAGAGGGTGACAGATTCTGTAAGTGATTTGCACAAAGGTTAAAATAAATTAGGTTAGCATAGATGTGGGATGGTATGGTACAGTACAGTATTCCAGGGTACTAGCAATCACTTGGATGCTGACTTTTATTTGGAGTAACTATGTTTTTTGTAGTATTTGCTCTTGTGAGGGGCGTATATCGGGAGCAGGCCATGTTGATTTCTGTTAGGCTGAGTCATAAGGAACCATAAGAATGAAATCCTGTTATTTGTGGCAAGATAGATGGAATTATAGAGCATCATGCAATCAGATAAACTAGGCACAGAAAAATACCACTTATTATTAATTATATAATGAAGCCAAAATGTTGATGATAGACTGAATTTGCAAAGCTCAGTGTAGCATTTGATTCTTTATCCATAATGTGAAGAGCTAATAATTGGGAAATGCAAATCTAAACCACAGTGAGATATCTGTGCACCACAATTAGAATGACTATAATAAAAAAGAAAAAACTGGTATTGCTATTGGAATATAAATTATTATGAAATTCTTCATAAAACTAAAAATAGAACTACTTATGATCATGCTGCCTCACTGCTGAGGATGTATCTGAGGGAAATGAATGCAGTATACTGAGGAGATCAGTAGTGCTACCGTAATTATTGCAGATCTCTGACAAAATATCTGAAAAAAGAAATTTAGTGATTTAATTTGGTTCACAAAATTATTTTGCCTTCTATAGGCGGTGTCTCCTCTCATCAGTTAATTTAGTCAAGATAGTACCTAGAGGCTGTGTCCTGGGTGTCAGGTTGATAATATTAAGAGCATTATTCAATCATATAGGATTTCTCCTTCCATACACAGATACATGTGTATATATATATATATATGCATATATGTGTGTATATATATGTGTATGTGACTGTATATATAATCATAAAATCACATTATTTTATAGAATAAATGTTAAAAATATTCATATCAAACCATGGAGGGCTGAGCCCCCACAGGAGTAGACAAGCTAGAGTGAACTGAGTGGGAGGTCAATAAAAGCATACAGGTGGAAAGATGAATGGGAGTAGAGGGAATGGTGAAGGGAAGAAAGTGAATGGGAGGGAATGGGGAGGGAAGGAAGTAGGGATGAATACTCAATATCTTTGTAAAAGTAGAAAAAATGATTATAAAGTAAAAAATATTCATATCAAATCAGTGTACTTTCAGTTGGCTTGCAAAATAGGAATTTTCTATATGAATTTTTTATGATGCTTCTTTTTGGTTAAGCTTTCCCCCATTCCCTCCTATTTCCTATCTTCCCATCCTCTCCTGCTTCAATTTTTTCACCTCCAGTACTTGCCTTCTCCACTTTTATATTACTTACATTCTACTATCCCACTTCCCTCAAGGTCTCTGTGTAGTTTCCTGGCTTCTACATCTATTGCTAGTTGAATATACAGAATTAGAAATTTGAAATGAAGATCTGCATATGAGGAAGAACATATGACCTTTGTCTTTCTGTAAGAACATGTTTAGTTTTTATGCATTTACATAAGTTCCAAAGTTTTTCTTATTACCAACTTCTAGTTTTATTCTTCTGTGGACAAAAAACTCCTAATACCATTTTAAAAATTTGTTTTCAAGGCCATGTACACATAGTCACAGTCTTGTAATCTGATTTCATTATTAAACTTGCTGGGATTAAAGCACTTGAACTAACATAATGCTGCCCCTGAAAATGATCCATGTACTCATGAGAAGAATTTGTTTTCTGAAGATGCATGAAATGTTTAATAAATCCATTTGATCAATGATATAGTCTAGCTTTTACTTTTCATTGGTAAATTTTTATCTTGCTCCTTTATCTTGATAAAATTAGGATATGGTTTCCCTGATGTTATTGTTTTGGCATCTGATTTTCCCTTTAGAGTTAATTTTTCCTTTATATGATTGGGTATTTCCAGTTTGTGTGTGTATTTATTTACTTATGATTATATCCTCTTGTTGAATTGATCTATATAATTTTGTTATTATTGCATGTACATGCGTGTGTGTGTGTGTGTGTGTGTGTGTGTGTGTGTGTGTGAGTGTGTGTACAAGAGGGTAATTGAACGTATGTGTCTGTGGAGGTCCACAGGTGACATCAAGGAATCATCCCTGATTGCTCTGTTGCCTTCTTACTTTGTGCTGAAGTTTCCCAGATTTGCAGGCCTCCTCCATTTTTTGCCTGGCATTTTTACGAGGGATCTGGCATCTGAGCTCAGGTCCTTTTTCTTGTAAGGCAAAGAATTTCACTCACGAGCCATCTTTCTTGTTCCTGAACTAATTTTTTAAATTAGTTTCTTCCTTTCTTTCCACCTTTCTTCCTCCCTTCATTCCTTCTTACTGGGTTATTTAACAATGCTTATTTTTATGTTGTGTGCCAGTATGTGGCAGACACTACAGACTATGTCTAAGCTCAGTGTAGTGACTCTGAACATTTGAATGATTAGTAGCCTCACACGCCAGTGCTAGCCAGTCCTCTGAAACCCAACTATGAGACAACCTCTCTTCTAGTTGGTCTAGAACCAGACAGAGTCATTTGATGGACCTGCACATACCCAATAAAAGAGGGACTGCAGTGAAGAAAAGTTTCAGTTAAATTGACTTTTTAGTCCTTAACTGAGGGCCACAGTGCCCTGCACCCCCCACTCTCTGGATCTCAAAGTGTGTCTGCTGGGGGTAAATGGTGGTGTAGTGCCCAGAGTGCAACAAGAAGTAAAGTAGGTGGGGCCCTAGATGCACCTTTTTAGGGAACTTGGGGTGGTCCTGCTGCCCACTGCACTTTTGCTAGAGGCCAGAGAACGATAGATAACTGCCTGACCTCCAGCATGTCTCATCCACAGATAGTTTCTCCCAACTTAGCTAGTGTGCTAGTTAGATAGAGGTGTTGCAGTTCACCTGCATGGTTGTTAATAAATAACCATCAAATGGCTTAAGGGAACAAGGGATATATTTTCTTACGATAGTCCAGTTACAGTATGTCTAGCTTGACGGGAGAGCATGCACCAACACCAGGGCTGAGGGAACTAGCCATACCATCTCTATGTAATGGCTGAGAGAGGAACAATCCTTACTTGCCAGACCAGCATGTCTGGCCAAGTTTACATAAGGATGCCAACTTCCTCAACCAATTCTTTGTATTTTATTCACCTATTCAGAGCCTAGTCCCACCCACCATAGCTGGGCCTTCCCATCAGCTAGACAATCTTCAGATTCGCTCTAGGTTTAACTCAACCACTAATTCTCTACAAATGTGCCCAGAGCTCAAACCCTCATCAGTCTAGTTGACACCTGTGCCTAACAATGACAGGTGTCAACTTGACAATTGAAGGATGAATTCTGGGCACTGTGAAGAATTAGCAGTTAAACCAAGTGCTTTGTAAGCCTTCAGAACATTATCTAATTGACATGTGAAGACCCAGATGGTAGTGGGTGGGACAATTCCTTCGGTAGTTAGTTATGATGGTGAGAACTAGTTCAGTAAGTTGATATACTTAAGCATACTTTACTTGCTGGTCATTGAGGTTTGCCTTTCACTGAGCAATTCCTGGATTCCTCGGCTCCTGATGTTGTTATGCACTTTCCTGCCAATCTAGACTAAGAAGTGAAATGGAGAATTGTAAGCAGGAATAAAACCCCTTGTTTTCCTAATTGTTTGGTCCTGAATTTATTAGCAACATTCATACAAATTGCAACCAGCAAGTATCAGTTAGGAATTAGCCTGATTTCCAAAATTAAACCCCCAGCAGGTCTTGAGGATTTCTGAGCACCATTAGACTTCTTTCCAAGGCATGAACCCAAGTTACACTTCTCGAAGTTATTTTACAAAGTACATTTCCCTGTAGAGAAGGGATGCTGTCATAAAAGGAAGCCCCATGAGTCAGGGCAGTTTGGCAACCTCAAAATCTTCAAAGATTGGTGTTCTGCTTCCTGAGTTTCTGGATTAATGATTAAAAAGAATGTGGGCTGTTCATTCACATCGTCGTTGGTCTCCATACACACACTGTGGGCTGACTCAGATGCATCTGAAAGTCAATCATAAGAGTGATCTACTTCCTAAATGTATTTTATCTTAATGATCATATTTATTTTATATTATAGCTATAGTTTATTTTTAAGGAGAATATAAATGTTGGAGGGAATGTGTAGCGGACACTCACAGGAATATGAGGGCGAGGTAGGTGGATATGATCAAAAGGCATGTATACATGTATGAGATTATCAAGAATAAATAATGTATTATTTAAAATACCATCTTCGTGTTCAGAAAAATTTTCCATGGTGTGGTCTGTTGTTTCGGATCTCAACTGTGTTTATATGTTAATGTTATCTGTTCCAAGTCTTCTGTTTGGTTCTTTTTTATGATCTGTTTTCCGTAACTGACTTTTTCATTCAGAACATGAATTGTTTTCCTAAGTTCATTAAATTGTGTTCTCTAGGGCTGGAGAGATAGATCAGGGTTTAAGACTGTGCCTCACCAAAGAACTTAGAAAACTAAACATCAAGAAAACAAATGGCCCAATTAAAAAATGGGCCTTGGAACTTAAGAAACTTTACCAAGGAAGAAATTGAAATGTCTAACAAATATCTTAAAAATGCTCCACATCCTTAGCCATCAGGGAAATGCAAATCAAAACCTCCCTGAGATATCATCTCACCCCAATCAGGATGGCAAAAATCCATAATACAAACAGCACCAAATGCTGGAGAGGATGTGGCGAGAAGAGAACTCTCTTACATTGCTGGTAGGAATGCAGGCTCATACAACCACTCTGGCAAGCCGTCTGGCGATTCTTAAAAATGTTAAAGATTGAAATGCCATATGACCCTGCTATTCCACTTTTGGGAAAAACTCACCTCGATAGTACAAGCATGACCACGTTCATAGCAGCACTGTTTACAATAGCAAAGTCATGGAATCAACCCAAATGCCCAGCAGTTGATGAGTGGATAAGGAAAATGTGGTACATTTATACAATGGAATACTATTCAGCCATCAAAAATGATGAATTAATGGAATTTGCCAGGAAATGGATGTAATTAGCAACAATTATATTGAGTGAAGTATCCCAGACACAGAAAATTAAGCGCCGTATGTACTCCCTAATAGGTGGATCCTAGTACCAAACACACTTAGTGACACACTCAAAGACAAATCTCTGTAATTGCAAATATTTAAGCAGGGAGGGAAGGGGAAGGAGGGCCCTGCCAGCAACAAGGAGAGAGGGGATCATGCTACAGCACAGAAAAAGGCCACCATTAAGGACTTCAAGTAAGTAATGAGATATCTGGTCAAGCTTACAGACTTTCTTTCCTGGTCACTTGCATCTTTATGGGGTATGATCTTACCAGAAAGGGAGGACATAGAGTCTGACAGATAGAAGGTAACCATCCTGCAAATAGGAGACTGGCTCCCCTCACAGCAGTCTCCTACTCTTATTCCATCTACCTTTGAATCTACTCTTATAATGACTCTATCTTAACAGCCTTTTATCTCTGGCCAGGGGGTGACATCCAGTACCCATCAGGATGGAGCCAGAAGTGGTGCAGGAGTAGCAAAACTGGAAAAAAAATCAACAAACCATAATTCAGAAAATCAGAGACTCTACATTGACCACCCGAAACCAGCCAGCCTAATCTCTCCCCATCCTAAAGCTCCGGGAAATTTGTGGAAGAGGGGGTGGTAAGATTGTTAAGAGCCTAAAGATGGGTTGGAGCAATGATATGCAAGATACTACATACAAGTTAGGGCCGAAGTAATCATAATAGGACTTTGCATGACCTGCACAATGACCAACATATCATTGGACCCCCAAAGTGTAGCATGGATCACAGGCACTATGATCCTTAGAAGCAAGCGATTAACAGCCACAATAGTGTTCCTATACTAAAGGGGAATACACAAAAAAGCTCTAGGCAAAGCTACTGAGTCCTTACACCTCATCAGAGAGAAGGACCCAGAAGGAAGTTTGACATGCACACTAAAGGATGCTCCAGGAATGGGGGGGGGGGCACTGGGAGAAGGGGAGGGAGGGGGAAAAGGAAGGAGAAAGAGGGGGAGGGTGTAAGGGGATCCAAGGAGGGGTGGAGGGAGGGAGGGGAATGGGGTACCTATCAACTTTATATGAGTAGAAGAAATAAAAAAATAAAAGAAAGACTGTGCCTCACAAGCAGAAGGTCCTGAGTTTGGATCCCAGGTCCCACGTAAAAACAGCAGGCAGAAACGATGGTGGCGTACAGTTATGGCTCTGGTTAGTGGAGCCTAAGAAATCCCAGAGGTAGAGAAGGTAGAAACAATCTAGAATGATTCTGACATCATCCTTAGTCCTTCAAAGGGACGCACGTGCACTCTGATATATACATACATACGTACATACATACATACATGCATGCATACATACATGCATACATATACACAAAATAAGTTGTATTCTCTAATAGATCACTGAGTTTTCTTATAATTATTTTTAACTTCTTATTTGTGGTATCCATTTATTTGTGGCCTGTTGCTATAAAATTACTTTGTTTTTCTGTAGATAACATATTGCTATATCTTTTCATACTTTCTGCATCTTGAAATTGGCATTTATGAATCTGGAGGATCAGTTGTCTGTACTAATTCTATAGGATGGCTTTCATTGTAAAGACTTTCTCCTAGGGTATGTTTTAAGGTATGAGTTGGGTAGGCTGAATTGCATTTGGTTCCAGGTGGGCACTGTAATGCAATGCCCATTTAGTGTTCCCAAATGTAATGAATGATGGGCAGATTTGCTTGTGATGTACACAGCTATGGGTGTGGCATATCTATAATTTCCTGTAGGTGTATGTAAGCAGAGGATATGAAGTTTGAGCAGCAGGGTGCCTGTATGCCTCTCAGGAGGCTGAATATGTGTGGAGTACTCCAGAGGACCTCAATAGGCACTGCATGACACAACTGATAATGAAAGCAAGACTTGTATGACTGTCTAAGGGTCTCAAAGGCATTGGGCCCAAGTTTGGATGTGGTATGGCATGACAAAGGGTGAATGTAGGGCACTCAATATCTGAAAGTTTCATGGGAGCTAGGACCCGACTTGGGGTTTAAGGGCTATGTAGGCATTGGACCATTCCAAAAAGCCTCTGTGGAAATGGTATGATATAGGAACATCTATTTATCTCCATTGACCTTGGCAGGGGGAAACAGGACTGCCCCATCAGACCTGGGTATGTACAGGACAACTGTCAAGCTCCGTAGGCTTTAAGTGGACTTCATCTTAAAATAGCATCCAGTATTAGCAACCTGAGTGACAGTTACACTGTGGATTGGGATCCCCCTGTGGAGCAATGTAGAGCTGCACACTCCATTATAACTGGGATGAACTTATAATTGCATGAACTGCTTGAAGTCTGTAAAACACTGAGATTCATCAAAAAGATCATCAGTGTCTGTGGTAGCTACCGAGAGTTTCTTAATTGGTAAAATCATTTCCCCATTGTAGGATGATTTTTCTGGTTTCAAACTGACTCATAGCCGATAGGCTAATGAGGTCATTTTCTATTTATATTTATTTATTTTTATGTAGCTCCACCTGGCCTTAAACTTACTTTGGAGACCAAGTTGTTCTCCAATTGCAGAGAGGCTTTGGCTCCACTTGGTGAGAAAGATATGCTTTCTTCTTTAGGAGATCATCTTGGGTTTCCATGATTCATAATTTCTTCTGTTTGATCTGCACTGTATTCTGGAATTTTCTTCCAAATAGTCTAACCAAATAGCATATTGCTTTGATCTTGTTAATTAAGAACAACTGTCCCAAAAGACACTTTTAAATCCCAGGAAATTTATAGGTGAAAATTCTATGGACTTGTTTGGGATGGAATGCTGAGGAATTAAGAAACTAGATGTCAACAAATGTTATAGTAGTATAGTAGTACTTCACTTATGTTCAATAAGTATTAAAGTTTTTGGAGTTCACTGGGACTCATGTGAAGTAAGCAAAGTGGTTCACAGTTAATGAAATACAAATTTCACAGTCCTGCAGACAACCCAAAAATCTCCATTGATGTAGTATTTTATGGTTCTGTGAAAAATTTGTTTGGAAATTTCCATTACTAAAATGTCCAACACACACACACACACACACACACACACACACACACACACACACACAAAATATGATGTGTTACAGAGATGACTGCTGTTAAATACTATGAGACTTTGGGTAAGAAGAATCTTTGTGAGTTGAAGTAGAGTAAGTAGGCTATAGTTCTTGTTAAAAGATAAGATGCTATCTTGGTTTTAGTCTAGTTGCAAAATCACCAGGACAAGGACTATAATCTCTTACACAAAGTAGGAATTTTGTAAATAGCTATTATCCCAGCAATATAAGGAAATAAAGCTAGAGAAGCTGGTGGGACAAGATTATGGAAGGTTTTGGGCATTACAAAAAGTATGGAAATACGTTAAATAAATTAAATTACTGAGAACGAAATGCCATGATAGAAAGTGTCATGATAAGAGGTACAGCAGAGGCACTGGAGGTATAATCCAGCAGTACCACAAGCACAAAGCCCAGGATTTTACTCCTAGCACCAAAATAAACAGCAATAATATTTTAAAAATACAGCAGAAAGATAACATTAAAAAGATTAGCCTGAAAACTACTGCTGCTCTGATCAAACTTATAGCCTAAAAATGAGGCCTTCACTTTTAGACATTTCATGTATTTGGAGAAAGGAGTTAAATTGATGAAACACAACTATTGCTTAAGAAGAACTTTAGGAATATAAAAAAACTCACAAAAATGAATAGGCAATTTTAAGGAAGTTGGGAAGATAGAAGAATAGTTCAGAAACACCTAACTTGAATTTTCTGAAAAACCTAGAAGAACTTTTAGAAAGAAAAAGGCAAATCAAAAATGCCATAGTCAGCTTAGAATTTTAAAAAATGACCTATTATGATAGATGTAGGAGCAGTGTTATCTTTTTTCTGGGGTACTATATATGTCATGATATCAGTGTTGAAATTCATGGTATGTTCATCACAGTGAAAGTAACTTAATTTCTAGAAATGATCTTATGTACTGTTAATGCCTTCTTAGATAACCCATGGTGACTTGTGCTTACAAACAAGATACTCAAGAATTTCTATTTAAATTCCTCTTAGAATATAAATAACTTCAAATTTTATAACATAAACATGAATTTATATTTGTATTTTCTTAATGATATAATACATCAGCTTTTATTCTTTAATAAGCTATACTTAGGAAAATTCCCTTTGCTGACAGTGTTATAACCTTGAAGTTTCTTTTCTCATCTTCTCAAATGTCAAAAGCAGGCTGTTTTCCTGAACAGGAAAAAGTCAGCTATTTGGTAGCATGTGCTGACAGACTATGCCATAGCCAGGAGTTCACTGTATTTATTTGAAGAAGGCATTTCCATTTTTTATGAGTCTATGGTTGTTACAAAATGGTATATTAAGTTCTTCTTTATGCTGAAGAACATTCTGAGGATTTCACAGGTGGTCAATGATTTCTTTACAGTGATATTCTCCACATTCATAAGAAAAAAGAAATATAATCTCTGTACTTATTAATAATTAGGTAGCATTTTATCATTTAAGCATACTAGTTTTAGCATACGACAAAAAATAATCTCATGGGCTTAAAAATACCTTTATTTAGCATACCAAAAGAAAATACATAAACATAAGAAAGTCCTATTTAGTATAAACATAAAAAGTTAAATACCGTAATTTCATGTAAACCAAACATTTTAAAAGTGAAATGCTATAATAAAATACATGCTACTTACATAGAATCAATAAAGCTACTTCCATAATTACAGAATCAAATCATCAGTCTTTAAGAAGTTATCATTAGCAATGAAACAAACAAAACATCTCTATCTATATTGGTCAGCAGAAAAAGCAAAAAATTTATTTACTTTAAGCAAATACAATTTATTACAACATTTAAAGCAGGGAAGCGAAAAGTGCCAGTTCTAGCATTCCAGATACAACCACTGCATGTGGAAGTTTGTAAATCATTCCATGGAAAGATCATTGAGCAAATTCTTTTATTTAAATACAAACTGGTTAATTCATTTTAGTTACTGATTAGAAAGGTATTAAGTATATTTTGCAAAAATAAACCTTTGTTAAAAACGATCAAAGGTGAATGCAATATCAATCAGGTAAGAAAGGCAAAAGCGTAAAAATATATAGTATTCCAGATAAGCCCCTTAATTATAATAAATGTTAAGAAACTCAGTTTACAAAACCAGATGGGATAGCAAAACCCAAACTGCATTCAAACAAAACAAACAATCTAAGGTAATGTTCCTGGAAGAAAATAGTATTTTTCTGATTCTTTCATAGCCAAGGAAAAGCTGCCTCAATGTCACCCTAAAGAGCAGTGTTTTCTTTAATCAACAATCTTTAAAAAGTTGTAGTTATTGATAAGTCTAAACATTTGGCTATAATCTCAAGAATCAACATTCATTCTTATATTGGTATTCAGGTACCTCAAAAAGGAAGAATTAAACCCAATATTCTGTAATTTAAAAATATTAAAAAGTTGCAAAGTCAGATACTTAGGAACATAATATCCTGCATTTGATGTAATCCTGTAGTTCTCAAATTTTGAGTTTGTGAATCTCCCCCTTCACACTTTTAAAATCCGGGGGGGTGGGAGCTGGATACCGAAGAGCTTCTGCTCATGAAATTTATATCTATTAGTATTTAACTTTCTAGACAATTAACTGAAAAATTAAAGTATTGATTTAGCTAGAAATAAAAGATCTATTCTAAGCCAATATAAATAAATAATTTTTTAATGAAAAATAGCTCTATTTTCTAAAACAGAAAAAAGATGCAAGGGGAGATTGCATTGGTTTCCATTTTCAATGTGTTTGAGAGAATTTAAGTAAAAAGACAAATGATATTTAACATGTGATGACAATATTTGACCTCACAGAGCCCCTGAGAAGCTGTCACAGAAATATCCAGGGTGGGGGGAGTCTATGGGTCACACTTTGAAAATTGCTGGTCTTATAAAAAGCCTGATTTAATGACAAAAATTCCCCCATGAAGAAGCTTTAGCTTTCAGTTACCATCTGTAACTCTGCATATACACTGAATCCAACACTCATGACTTTAGACAAGCAAAAGTCATAATGTACTGTTGATCAAATTCAAAGTGATATCCTTTCTGAGTACATTGTATTTTGTCTATGAAAACTATGAAATCTATTAATTACATTGTATAGTTTGTTTAAACATTGGAAACGTTTCTCCACCCTGTCTGTGTTGAGTTGGTAGATATCTATAAAATTGGCACAGCTTTGGTAAAATCCACACATTCAGATTAGGAACATATCAGTTATTTACAGAATAGTCCATTCTATATCTAATTATGTAAAATCTCTGATCAATTTGAGGGGAAGAGGGGGGAGAAATATCTACCTGAAGCACAGTGATAATATTAAGATCTCACACTTCAGTGCTTCATACAGTACAAACTGCTGTACACACACCATTTCATTTGACCTTTTATTCATTTTGAGTTAGTTTGTTTTGGCAGTTCATTCACAGCCTGCGCCCTTTGCTCCAAAGGAGAAGTAAAACTGCAGTTAGAAAAAAATCCAAATAGAACATAAATTGAAATGGCAACAATAACACGGGACTAACTAGATTTAGTGTGCATCAGCCACAGCATTTACTTTGCAATATTCCACCAATTGAACGCAATACAAAAGTCACAGCTTATAACTTAATGGAAAATTGTGTTCTTATAATCTTGAGATAAAGATTTTAGCCTATACAAAAGTATTAAGAAAATAATTCCCCAAATATTTACTTAACTAATCTCTTGAGTTTGTGAAGAGACTGTGGTGGTAAACAGAAAATGAACACAATAAAAGCCTATGAAACAGCAAGAAGAAAATAATCATCTCCCTGCTCCACTCCACTGAGAAACAGAGTAATCAGGATATACTCCCAATCATTATTACATATATCTACTTTAAAAATTACTTCATTGTCAAGAAACTACCCACCAAAATATTAATACAGCCAGCATGAGACATTCAATGATGTTAAACAAACTGTTTAAATTGGGGTGATCGGTAGTCAACCCAAAAGAAAAACTCTAGTACCAAATGGCATAAATGCCAGTAATGACCAATGATTTCCTTGTTATACACTATAATTTATTGTTCACTTTATGCATGTACTCTTTCTTTTTCATTCTGTATTTCTGAGATGTTTCTATAATTGTGAATGACACCATGCATTTTTCCCTAAGGATGAAGAATAAGAAGGAGGTTAACAAATGACAACTAACCATAATAATTGGAAAACATGCATGTTGCTGGCTATCTATCATATAAATTATGGGTACGTCTCCCCCTTTTTCAATTTTGTGAATAATGCTATATTTATGGGTGGTTTGGTAAAAGTTAATTGATTTCAGAATGGTTAGATACACACTGGATGATCCGCATGTGGCTATGTGCACACGCAGACACACACACAAACACACACACACACACACATACATGAAACCCTCTATTGGCAAGTCTTTCCTTCTTCACATATTTCCTTTAAAATAAAAATGAATAATGATTTTATAATAGGAAATAAAACTAAAGAAAAATCAAACCAGTAAATGTGAAGTGGTATGCTGTAAGAGTCTAATAAAATAGGTCAATGCACATGTATGTAATGGTAAAGTGCTAGAAAGTTCTTTCATTAGTATTTTAAAAATGATTAGAGTAAAAAGAAGTTTATAGCTTCATTTGACGGTGGTGACCACAGGCACCATAGCAATGGCACTGGCTGAGCTAGAGTTAACTATGTCTTCATATTCTGGTGGTGGGTCTAAATGGGGCTCTGTTTCACTCCTTCGCAGGTTTGCCTGGCCAGTGGCTTCCTCATAGGTTGGTGGGGGGTCACAGTTGGACAAACGAGTGGAGACAGAATCCGAGCGCCCAACCACGTATTCCAAAAAACCTGGAGACAATCCACTGCTATCAAATACTTCATCTGGAGGGAGAGGTGGAGTAATAATATTAAGATGCTGAGGAAAAGGAATGTGACTTTCAGTCACTGTCTGTCTACGAGTTTTGTTTCGTAGAAAGCATCTCCAGATTAAGAAAATGACAAGGAGAATAATGAAGAGGCCAAAAATTAATGGAAAAGTAAGATAAAATTGAAACCAGTCACTTCCTCTGTTTGTTTCTCCTTGTTGTGCTTTGGTGTAGGTGCTCCAAAACTCCTTCTGAAATACAAAGTGAAATAAATAGAAAATCAGTATGATCAGAACACGGGAAATATGAGATCAGCAATTGCAATGATGTACAAATGACCAAGCTCAGTGGTGGAAATGATATATAGCCTATATTTTTCATATCAATAAATTACAAATACAGATGTTTTTCAGTTTAGGATGGTTTTATATCCAAAGAATCCAATTACAAATACAGAATATCATACAATGATGCGTGTAATAAGTGTAACTACCAAACATCACAGTTTAGAACCCACTATACACTATAGTCTTAGATAAGTCTCCCTGTGATTGTACCACCAGTATCCACAAAGACTTCATGGTGCTAGCCAAGGAAAAGGTCCAAATTTAAAAATTGAAATATAGTATCTACAGGATGCATAATACATTCACACCACTATAAAGTCAAAACATGTATATCTTGGGGCAATAGGGAATAGGTGGAAGTCAGAGAACAATTTTCAGAAGGCAATTCATTCCTTCCACCAGGTGTATTTCCAGGACACAGCCATGTTTCCATGCAGTTGCCTTCCTTAAATGCTGAGCTATCTTATTGGCCCTAAAGTTAAATCACTAGTCAGGGATTTTCTGCATATCATTATATTCGCTCTAGATATTCTGTCCAATACTCAGAACCCAAGGCTTTTTTTTTAGTCTTGAAAATATTTACATTTTCAGCTATGTCACTTTGTAGTGAAAATTAAGGGGACTTGGTGAGACAGTTCAGTTTATAAAGGGTTTGTTGTGCAAGCATGGGACCTGAGTTCAGAACTCCAGCACTCACAAAAAAAAATAAAAAAAAAAAAAATAAAAAACAAAAAACAAAACAAAACAAAAAAAATGCAGCAGTGCATGCTTGTAATTCCAATAGTGAAGAGACAGAGAAAGAATCATCCCTGGGTATTGTTGGCCAGAAGATATAGTTAACTGTCAAGCTCTAGGTACAGTGAGAGACTCTCCTTCAAAAATAAAGAAGATAATTGACATTGTCCACTGTCTTCTACTTATACCTACACCTACCTATGTGTCCATGACATACACACACAATAAAAGACTGAAGGTTTTTCTCTTTTTCAGATGATAGCAAATACATCTCCCCTACAAACATAAGAGGCTGGCCATGAGACTCAGTGTTAAAGCACTTGCAATATGCATACTAAAATATATATACATATGTGTATGTGAAATGTCACTCTTCATAATGTAAAGCCCTCATATAATCCCATCATGATTGGCAATGTGTGCTAGTTAAGTCTATTGTAGCCTGTCAATATTCAAGCAACACTTTGTTTGCTAATATATATATAAATTCCACTTTCCAACAGATATTTTTTCCTTTCAATTACACAGATTTTGATGACGTAATAAAAATATAAATATTCTCTCAGGGCTCAGAGGAAACAGGGATTAAATTTCAATGAAAAGTGACCTAATATTTCATGTCTATAATATTTTGGGGAAAAATATTTAAAAGATTCAAGGAAAAATCATGTAATTACTGGTTTCAACATATGGACAAATCACTGAACTATATCTTCACGTGGAAGCTTTTATTTTAAAAAAAATCTATAGGGTTGGAAAGATGGTTCAGGGATTAATACTCTCTCTCCCAAACAGAAGGCCCTGAGTTCAGATCCCAGGTCCCATGTAAAAAAATCCAGGGAGAAAAGGCAGTGGCCTACACTTCTGGCCCCTGGTGGGCAGTGCCTGGGATATCCAGAGTGAAGCAGAAGGAGGTAGAAGCAATCCAGAATTCCTGAAGTAATCCTTGGTCCTCTACAGGGACACACAGTGCCCTCTGATATATACATACATACACACACACGCACATAAAATAAATAAAATATTTTTAAGAAAGATCTATGCAATGAAATCTTTAAAGCCCTAAAAAAGAGATCACAGAAGACATCAGAAAATGAAAAGACCTCCCATGCTTCTGGATCAGCAGAATTAACATTGTGAAAATGACCATTCTACCTAAAGAAGTATACAGATTCAATGCAACACCAATCCAAATTCCAACGCAATTCTTCATAGAACTAATCTCAATGGTAAAACAATCTCAAATTTCATATGGAAGCATAAAACACTAGGATAGCAAAACCAATTCTGAGTAATAAAATCTCAACACCCAAAGAAGACACAGCCTAATGCAATGGATGAACAGTGAAATAGACAACAGAAACCAACCAGAATGCAGAGAATACCAGCAACCCTGAATCAGGCCAACAAGATCTTTTCCCATCCTGGTGCTCTGGGAATCTTGTGGGAGAGATGGGCAGTAAGATTTTAAGACTTTAAAAATGGGGAGGTCCCCCACTGGTTGAGACATTCCACTCAAGGCAGGGCTGCTACATCCTGAAACTCACTGCAGTAAGATGTATCCTCACCAGACCAGCACTATGGCTGGCATATCAACACCCCTCATAGAATATAGAGGATCCCAGGAAAAATAATTACTGGCAATGGGAACCTTAGGGTTTACGATTAGACAGGTAAAGGGGAGTGCCTCTATCAGTGGGTCTACCCAAGGAAGGGTCACTTGATCTGCCACAGAGGCCTGGGCCCCAACTGGAGCAGAAAATGCAAAGGAAAACCTAGGGTCCACAGAAGGAGTCAGACAAGAAGGGGTGGGAGCCATGGGTTAAATTGCTGAAAGAAGGAATAAAGTGAGAGCCGTTGAGGGGAGAGAGAAGGAACAGAAGGGGATCAAAGATGGCCACTCATTGTGCTTGTAAAACCAGAAAAAAATAAATAAACTTAAATGGTAAATTAATAAAAAAAAGTTACTAATGCAGAAAAAGACATCACTTGCAATTCCATCACTGTTAACCTTTGGGTATGAATCATTTAAAAATATTCTTTTAGTAATCATAGTTGTTTTATCCTCTTTGATCATTTAGCCCACAACCTATCTAGGGAAGTTGGCAATTTTACAGTGGAATAGCACTGCTGAGGAGGTTTAGTAGCATTTACATACACTTTTTTGAACAAGAATCATTGGTAAGAGAACAAAAATCTGTAAGCAATAAGGAGTTAGAAACAAATGCTAACTCCAAAAGTTGTTTTGTTGTAAGCAAAAGGTCAAAAGACTAGAAAGTTGGAAATTAAATCAATCAGTCTAAAATTTTGTAGATTCCTTAATAACAGAAATCCTCTAGGCAAAATGACTACACTTGATTTCTGAGAAAACACCATTTGTAAACTGATACAAACACATCTTGAAAATTGACTCTGGAGGATAGTAAGGTATTTGGAAAATGATATCCTAGACATGTGAAATCCTGACTCTGAACCACTTGCCATCTAGTATCCACTTTTGGAACACTCTCAGCCTGTTTGCTCACTCGAACCCAGTCAGACAGGAAGGTGCTAACACACTTTCCTAGTTTGCTTTTGTATGGAGCAATCATGGGTCATTCAGTCTTCCTTGCCTGGATGGATCTTTAACTCCTGGTTTCTGTTCCCCAGACATGCAGAAGACACAACTTGTGCAGTTGAAGGGTTAAAGATCTGAGGAACTAAGAAACAGATACTCATTATGATTTTGTAATGAGTTCTACAGTGCTCATAATAGAGTCTTGTGATTTTTGCCATTTCTCATTGGAAGGCCTTTTTAGGAGTCTTTGATAGGACTCAGTTGATGAGTGTAAACATTTCTTTGAGTCCAAACTTTACTTCTCTGCCTCAGTTTCTCTTCATGTTGCTAATATGTGACCAAACAACTTATGGGAACAAGGGGCTTATTATTCTGTTATACTTCATCAGGGTGAAGGAGAGTTCATACCAGCATCAGGAGCTGAAGAAACTGGCCACAACATTTCCACAGAAATTGTTGAGAGTAGGGCAAACCTACTTAGTAGTGTGAGTTTGCAAAAGTGCTGACTAGCTCTCTCCATCTTCTCTACCTGTCCGGGGAATGGTCTTATCCACCTTGGGCTGGGTGCTTCCAGATCAATCAGATAATCTCCCACAAGCTTGCTTAGAGCTGGCCTTAAATAATAATTCTTCACAGCTGTGCCCAGAGCTCAGTCTTCGAATGTTAAGTTGACATTGAAATGTAATTAACACACTCTGTTTTTTTGGAATTTTGGGCTAAGGTAACTTGGTAGAATGTGGTAGCCATGCTTTGTGGCCTCCAGGGCCTTTTAGCAAGGAGAAAAAAATATGCTTAGAATCTACCATTTAAAAAAATACTTGTTAAACTACATATGGTGCACACACATGTAATCTCAACACTTAGAAGGTTGAGGCTGGGGAATCAACCAAAGTTTGTGGTCAGCTTAGGCTACATAGTGAGACTGTGTATCAAAAAGAATAAAGCCAGAAACTAGACTTGCCTAGCTGTGTAATTTACTAGATTTATGGCTTTAAAAAAGGATTTTGAAGTCATTTTTTCATGTATAAAGCTGGAAGAAAGCAGAGATTACAAAACGTTGTTAAGCAATACAGACAATAAATCCAAAGTATTCTAAATGATTTCCAACACGTAATACACTCTCATACTGGTAATCTAAAAAGTGTGAAAATAGATGGGTCTGAGTTAGAGTAAAATTGCTTGGCCTTGCCATCATTTAAAACATATTGGATTACACACAACTAACAGAATAGCCACAGAGGAGTTAAGCAGTAATGTCAACCGCATTGCTTATCAAGAAGCATGCAGGATCTAATTTGCCAGGTTTGATGCCTGTGGCAAAAGTATGATGAGATCTACAATAATGTTCTGCAATTCTCTTGGCCTTATCTTTTTATCTGACTTGATATTGCAGCCTCATGTAACCCTTTTGATACTGATTATCACTATGACAGTGAAATGTTTTCCATTCACCAATTTTTGTTTCTCTGATTAGGGAAATAAAATATTTTAAAAAAAACCCCAGCTATTTCCATGTATTCTTTAGGCTGGAAGTCAGTTGCATAGTCACTGTAACAGCAACTACCTTTAAAATGGAACATGCTTGCTATGCCTAATGCAGTCTGATTGTGATTTATTACTGGGGACTAAGCATACTGTCACTGCTCCCAAATCGTTGTCTTACTAGAAAAGGAGTGAACTGCCTCTTTACTAACGGTATCTTCTGAATCTGAAATGCCTCCTCGCAGAATACTATTTTGAACATTTGTTGCCCAGCTAAAATGGCTAAGAACTTTACATTGCCTCATGAGCTGATTTAGAATCAACTAGAACTCATGCTCTGGTTGTGTCTATGAAGTTATTTCCAGAGAGGTTTAACTAAGGAGGAAAGGCTCACTCTAAATGTGGGAAGCACCATCCCATCCCATCGGTTGGATACCAGAATGAATGAAAAGGAAAAAGGAGGAAGTCATTAGGCGCCAGTATTCATCTGCTTCCTGGCTTCACATACAATGTGACCAACTTTCTCAGCAACAAGACAGTCATGGATCGGTACCAAGAAGTGGAGCTAGCGCTGTAACCATGCAGTACAGAGATCTTTGAAAAGGATATGTGGGAAGATCATGTGGAAGGGTTTGGAGCGTGAATGCTATAAGCAGAATGTACTAAATTATTACAGCACAAGTCTGGAAGACCAAAAAAGCATGGTGGAGGCCGAGCTCATGAAGTTTCAGAGAGGATCAAGAATGCTGTTGGGAACAGGGAAAAAGGCCATTTGGGTTATAATCTGGTAAACAGTTGGCTGATTTCTGACGATGTCCTGATAATTTGAGTTAAGGCAGAACTAAAAAACAATGGACTAAGTTGTTTGGCAAAAGAAATTTCAAACTAGAATAACAAACAAGCTAAGACATAGTTATTGATCACTTCTCTTAGTCAATTTTCCAGTGAGAGCAAGCAGAAAAATGTGAAACATACACAAACTATAAAGCAAGGAGCAGAGTAGCGCTTGAGCAAGTTTAAAGGGGCAGACAAGTTAGGTGCAAAGAAAGCAGCTACAGTTGTTAGATATTACTGGTATAAACAGAAACCTCCAGCTTTGCATTGGGATGCTAGTGAGGGTACCTTTAGGGAAAGACCTTACCAATCTAGGGCTCCGGTTTGCAAATTAAAATTCTTTTGAAAGGAAACTGCCAGAAATTGCGACTACCACTGCAGAGGTCCCTGCTCTAAAATGTCTGCTTAGGGAAGTGTAACTAAGTCACAGAGAAGAGTTTTCACTTGGAATTTTTGACATGGTGACACTGTTAATACTGAGAACTTTTGAATTTGGAATGTATGTACCACCTTATGGGAGTCAAAAGTGGAACGTTATGATTCAAAATGATGTGTTTGAGTGACAGTCAATTTGACAAAGGGTAAAAATATGATGGTTAATTTCAACGGCTGTTTTTAGAATCAGCTAGGAGACATACCTCTGGTTAAGTCTGTGAGAGTATTTTCAGAGACATTTAACTGAGGTGCAAAGACTCACACTGAATGTGGGTGGCACCATTCCATAGGCTGGTTTCCTGGATTGAACAAAAATGAAAAAGAAAAAAAAAAAGGAATACCAGCATTCCTCCCTCTTTGTAACTGTGGTTACAATGTGACTAGCTATCTCATGTTTCTGGTGACATGTCTTTCCCACTATGCTGAATTGTACCCCTAAACTGTGAACCAAACTGTGAACTGCAACATTTGTTTCCCAGCTCAAATGGCTAAGAACTTTACATTGCCTCCCTCTTTGTTTCCCTCCCTCCCTTCCTTTCTCCGCTTCTTCCCTCTTCCGCTCCCCCGCCCTCCTTCCCCTTATTCAATTCCTTCTTCTTCCTTACTCTTCCTCGCCCTCTTCTTTTCCTTCCTCCCTCCTTCCCTTACTTCGTTCCTTCCTCCTCCTCCTGCCTTTCCTTCCTTCCCTTCCTTCCTGTCCTTCCTCCTTCTTCCGTCCTTCCTTCTTCCGTCCCCCCCTCCCTCCTTCCATCCCCCCTTCCTCCCTTCCTTTCCTTCCATTCCTACGTCCTTTCCGTCCTTCCTCCGTTGCTCCTTCCCTCCCTTTCCTCTCCTTCCCCACCCCCTCCATCCCCACCCTTCCTCCCTTCCTTTCCTTTTCTTTCCTTCCTCCTTCCTCCTTCCCCTTCCTTCCTACCCCCCGTCCTTCCGTCCTTGCCTTCTTCCTCCTTCCTTCCTTCCTTCCTTTCCTTCGCCTCCCTTCCTTCCCCTCCCCCCTCCTCCGTCCCCCATCCCTCACCCACTTCCCCCTGCTCCTCCCTCTCCTTTTTCCTTCCTTCCTTCCTTCCTTCCTTCCTTCCCCCCCCCCCCCCTCCCTCCCTCCCTCCCTCTCTCGCACCCCTTCCATTTCTTGTTTCTTGTCATGTATTTGATCCCAGAAACAAAACAGTAACTAATAACTCAGCCAATGGGGCTGTGGGGAAGACTGGGGAACCTTTTAAGAGGTGAAGATTTGACCAGGCCCCTGGTTTTGGGCACACACTCTGTTTCCTTATACTCAATGATGTAAGCAGCCTCCATTATATGCTCCCATCACCATGAATTGAGTAGCTCCATTGTGTAGGTTCTGCCATGATGGACTGAAATTCTTCAAAATCCTAAGTGAAAATACATTTTTCCTCTTCTAAATTGTATTTGTGGAAGGTTTTGGTCACATTCATGGAAAAGCGATTCATAAGGTAAGTAGCCAAGTGTCTGCTATACTTCTAATTACTGGATATTTGATATTAAATCATTGTTATCTTAGATTAAATTCATGCATAGTACATCACTTTCCATTCTGTCAGAGTATATTTGTTAGGGATTGAATACATCAGAGACATAAATATAGTTGAAATTGTGAAATTTCAACTTAGATAGAAATAGAGATTGTTATTAAGTTCCAATATAACAATTATAGAAGATATTTTCTGTTAAGAACAAGATAGAACATATTTTAGACTTTGTAGGACATAAAGTCTCTGCCTTACCTACTGACTTTATGTTTGGTGCAGGAACACAGTGACATACAATATGCTAACACATGGTCTTGCATCTTTTCTAATGAAATTTTATTTACAAGAACAGATGGGCTGAATTTGGCTTCTAGGTCATTTTTTCAGTTCATATTTATGATAAAAACAAACTGATTGCCCAATCATTTATAAAACACAATGCTCAAAATTATTCATGTGTGGAAACTTGTATATATATGTATGAAACATAAATGGAAAGCGGAGGTTTTCAAGTCTTCTTGGATATTTGCCAATTCAATTATCCATTGAGTTAGAGCAAATTTTAATTGTTTGGACATAACTGCATAACTTGTTTAAGCTAAAGCATCACTATTAGTTTTCAGCCTTTTAGATTATCCCAAGGTGCAGCCATGGTTGATGACCAGGCTGCTAAATGTTCCTTCATCACAAACACCAAGGTGCATACTCAGCACCAGGAATTTGTTAAAATGGAAATGTTCATTTAAGAGTTTGGGGCTGGGGGGCTGGAGAGGTGGCTCAGGAGTTAAGCCTCTGCCTTGCAGGTGGAAGGTCGGGAGACGATCCCAGACCCACGTATAGATACGAGCAGAGTCAGAGGCAGCCGGCTTTCTGGTTCGGGTAGGGCGGCCTGTGAATCCCAGGGAAGGTAAACAAGGAGGAGGTGGAGGCGGCCCATGGCGGTTCCCGAATTTTTCCGTGGTTCTACACACACACACATACATGCACACACACGCACACATGCACAATTGAATAAATAATAGTAAGAAGAAGAGTTTGTGGCTGGAGCTTAAGATTTTGTATCTCAAACAAGTTGTAAAGTGAGGTGAGGGCTGCGGGGTCACAGACTACTCTCTGAGTCACATGATGCTATCAGTACTTGTCAATGGCTGTCAAACTATGTTGTTCCCTCAGACGCTTAGGCATTCAGTCTCATAAGAGCCCAAGCAGTGATACTGCTACAGCTCTCCAACTGACTGTAATGTGTAGAATAGCTGGATTAGCTCTATGCTGAAGTTCATGACGATTGATCAGTTTTAGTTCTGATGCTATCGGAAACCCCAGTGTGGCCCCTTTTGCTCATTCTTCCATCTATTTGTGTACCTTTTCAGGAAATACACCAGGAACCAGAGGGAGCATTAAGCACTGCGTCCTTTTGCTCTTCATCAAGTCTGTGGAGCACATATGAGTACAGAATGGACCCACAGGCTCAAGCCACTGGAAATTAGGAAGTATAAACACTACATGCTATAAGAAAAACACTAGGTGTTTAAAAGAAAACCACTACATGTTTAAAAGAAAAGCAAGTGGAGATAGAACACGAAAGATGACCACTCATTGCTGCCACAGCATGATTTACCTCCAGTCTTGGGTCCAGAATTGGGCAGCAGTCTACCTTCCTAATTCTTAGTACTGGGCAAACAAAGCAAGAGTTAAGTGCTTTTTCTGTGTATGAAGAATGATACGATTAGTAACAATGAAAGAAGGAAACTGATTGGTAAAGTACAGATGTGACCTCTTTCCCTAAAGTATAAATATCACAAAGGAAGCTGGAAGTGAGTAGAAGATGGCAGCTGGGTGATCATGATGAAGGACGGATAACACATATGTGAGCCAGGTACTCTCCTGGCTCACTTTTCGTATTTACTCATTTAGTCTTAACATTAAAATGAGGTTAGGGCTTTTATTATCATTATTTTCATTTTAGAGATGAGTAAATGAAGACAAAGGCTTTAGGGAGCTTACCTATGATAATAAGTGTCTGAAGTGAGACTTTGACTTAAAACGTGGATAAAAGATCACAACAGCAACCTATTCCTCCAAAACAAAGAAGCAAGAAGGATTTTCAGCAAAGTGAAAACTTAAAATACAAATAGATGATTGTTTTCCTTCATACCTAGGAGCAAATAATTTATTGACATGTTTATTGGAGAGAAGGCAAAAGAGAGAGAAACAGAAAGTGAGGGAAAGAGAGTGAGAGAGAGAAGTGAATATCTGTCAGTTCATGTAGGCTTAAGAGAACAATATATTAACATGTATAAGAAACAGGAAAAAAGAGAAAAGAGAAGAAAAGAGATGAGAAGAGAACAGAGGGGTGGAAAAGGGAGAGGAGGGGAGGGAAGAAAGGGAAGAACGAAAGGGAAGGAAAGAAGGGAAGGGGAGGGGAGGGAAGAAAAAGGAAGAGAAAGGGAAGAAGAAAGACGTGAACATGCAATATTGTCCACAAGCTTTTATACTGAAGGCTTATTTGCCAGATGATAGGCTTTTAGAAAGTGATTGGCTCTTAGGCATATGAATTAGTCATTGGAAAATTCTTTGCTGGATACAACATAAGATTGGGAAGAGGTGAGAGGTAGGAGATGGGGCTCAACTGGTGGAAATAGGTCTCTGGAAAGAATGTTCTTGCTCCCAGGGACTTTGCCGTCTTCCTTCAGGCAACCATGATGTAAGTAGCTCTGCTACTATGACATTGTGTTTTATTTACCTCAAGCCCAGACATGTGAAGTCATATGAATGTGAAACTGCAAGCCAAAATAAATGCTATCTCCTTGAAATCATTTTGCTCTGGTATTTGGTCATAGTGGTGAAAAGTCTAATAGAGTTTCAGAATCAAATAGAGAAAGAAACACTGTGAGAAGACCAAGTTAGACTAAAAGGAATAAGGCATAAAAAATCATAGAAACTTGATGGAAGTTGCCTTCATAGTTATTAAAAAATTGATAAAGTAGTCTAGCCAAAAAGTGTGGAATACTGAATAGCTAAACTTGTTCATAGTTTACTCCATGTCCAAAAAATTGGTTAGTAAAAAACAACAAAAACAACAACAAAAAATCCAAAAAAAAAGTCAAGCTACCATTGCAACTTTGAATATGGCATACATATAAAATAAAATACTTATCAAAGGACAGAGAAAAACATATGTCCACTGTTGTTCCCAAGAAATGTTTGTACTGGGAAATAATTTCTTTTAAACATAGCTAAGAAACAAGATAAAATGTCAGCATTTCTCCACACCTTCAAAAGAGAAATCAAAAGTTATAATAGGGCAGAAGAGATGGCTCAAGGGTTTAAGACTCTGTCTCTCAAGCAGAAGGTCCTGAATTCTAATTCCAGGTTCCGTGATAAAAATGCCAGGCAGAAACAGCAGCAGCTTGCACTTCCTGCCCTGGTGGGTGGAGTCTGGGATATCCCAGAGTGAAGCAAGAAGGAGATAGACGCAATCCAGAATGATTCCCAAAGTCACCCTTGGTCCTCTACATGAACACACAGTATTCTCTGATGCACATACACACATACACACAAATAAACAAATAAAATATTTTTTAAAAGATTATACAATGAAATCTTTAAAGCCCTAAAAAAAATAGATCATGGAAGACATCAGAAGATGATAAGAGCTCCTATGCTCCTGGATCAATGAAATATAATATTCATTTAGTCTTGTTATCTTCTTACTTGAATACACTTATTAAAATAGTTTTATTTTTTTACTATTCTCAATTGCATATAAATTTTTATAATGTCTACACATTCAAAAACTAGCAAGAAAAGGATGATATTTTTTGTTGACTATCATGTCATTTTACAACATCACAGATCAATTGATATTTGCATCTTCCTTTTTTTTGAGGATCAAGTTCAGTATATTATCCTTAGGAATATGATTCATTGGGTTGCACCCCCCTGCACTCTCTTAATTTATACATGATCTCTTCACAACATGTTGTGGAAGATATGTGAAATCATCCATTAGATGGCATAAGATACTTTAAAGGTTACCAAAGTTGCTGACCTAGAAATTAACTCATTTCATTTTGAAAGTGTTTCATTCTCATCAATTCAGCTCTCTGGCTGCAGCTCAATGTGAGCCATTTCCTATCCACAGTAGTGCCTATCAAGCAGTTGAACATCCCAAAGCTGCAACACAACAGATGAAATGGCTGCCACAGTCACTGTTACAGGTGCTAGGTTGGCTTTCCACACTTCAATAGACTAAAACATACTATTTTGGATCCTAAGACTGGTCAATGGAGGGAAACTTCTTTCCCTCCTTCCTTCTTTCCCTCCCGTCCTTCTTTCCCTCCTTCCTTCTTTCCCTCCCTTCCTACTTTCCCTCCCTCCCTTCTCTTTCCCTCTCCCTCCCTTTTCCTCTCCCTCCCCCTCCCCCCTCCCCCTTCCTTCCTTCCTTCCTTCCTTCCTTCCTTCCTTCCTTCCTTCCTTCCTTCCTTCCTTCCTTCCTTCCTTCCTCCTTCCTTCCTTCCTTCTCCTCCTTCCTTCCTTCCTTCCTTCCTTCCTTCCTTCCTTCCTTCCTTCCTTCCTTCCTTCCTTTCTTCCTTCCCTCCCTGTCCCTTCCTTTTCTCTTCTCTCCCTCCTTCGTCCTTCTCTTCTTTCTGAAATACTAGAAGAAAGAAATGGGAGGGCATTTTTTAAATAAAGACTGTATCCTTTATCTTCATTCCATGATCTTAAGATCAAAGTCTAGCAGCAGTTACAGTAGACAAGGAATACATGGAAATAAAACACATCAAATAACTGAGTGTTAAATAGATGAGAGTGGGCAGTATTTTAGTTTTTCTATTTTAGTAATTATAGTAATTTACCATGTGTAATATAATAATTCAATACATATATGCATTGTATAATAAAAAAATCAGAGTGGTTAGAATTTACATCTCCTAAAGCTTTAAAACAATTTTGATTTTGAAGACTTATGAGGTAAAATGTGACATATCAATATATGTATTTGATTTGTGCTGATCAGGGTAATTCATGCTTTTATCAATGCTTTGTAAAATTTGAACTTCTCTAGTTATTCATAAAATTTGCAATTAAGTTATTGTGAAAGATAGTCATGCCACTATGATACAGATGACTAGAACTTATTATTTACATCTATATTTTTGATACCTAATATCTTTGTCTATTTCCCAAGGAAATGATGTTAACATGTCAAAGAAACAACTATGTTTTATCGTTGGACTATTTACAGTAAAAAACAACACTGAATCAACCTAGATGCTATTCCAATGGATGAACAAAGAAAGTATGTTATATGCACAATGGAACATTATCTAGTTATGTAAATGACAACTTATTATTTGTAATAAAATTGATAGAACTGGATGGATATTTTATGCTTTCAATGGTGTAAGTGTGAGATCAGCACAATGTAAGTTTAGATTATCAAACTAAAGTAGTTACACAAGAAAGGGTCTTTTAAGACCCAGAATTCATGATTTATGTAATTTTAAATTTTGGTTTAAGGAATAATACTAGCATGTGATCCTTGGGTTTTTACCAGATCAATGAGAATAACCTGCAGTAAATTAATTTTAATGAAGCACACTGATCTGATGAGATATGAGGTCATGTCTGAACATTTATAACTATACCAAAAGAGAAAATGTGCTAAAGGAACATCAGTTTAAGATTAATAGGGGGCTGGAGAGATGGCTTAAGGGTTAAGCCTTTGCCTCGCAAGCAAAAAGACAAGAGCTGAGATTCCGCATCACATGTAAAACACTGAGTGGTGGCCTGCCCTTCCAGCTTGGGAAGGCAGAGCCTTGGAAATCCCAGAGCAATACCCAAGGAGGTAGAGCAATCCAAGGTGATTCTAGAAGTTAACCTTGGAAATCCACAAATACACACAGTGCTATCTTCTATACATACACAAGATTAATACACACACACACACACACACACACACACACACACACACACACAGACTATTTGTATGGATAGGAGAGAACAGGAATCCCACAGAATCCCACAGAAGCAAGAACTCTACTTCATTATCATCATGCAGCTACAAACACTCCCCATTAAGAATATTATAAGGTGATAGAGACACTCAAGGATAAATCTCTGTAATACCTACAGTAATTGCAAGGATTTATGAACAGGAGGGATGGGGTAGGAGGACCACACCAGAAACTAGGAGAGAGGGGACCATGTTACAGCAGAGAAAATAGGCCTCCATCAAGGACTGCAAGTAAGTAATGAGACATCTGGTTAAGCTCACAGACTTTCGTTCCTGATCATTTACAACCGAGGGGGTATGATCTCACCAGAAGGGGAGGGCAAATAGTCTGGCAGATAAAAAGTAACCATTTTGCAAATGGGTGATTAACCCCTCCCTCACTATGGTTTCCTACTTTTATTACATCTACCTTTGAATATACTCTTATAACAAGACCCTAGTTTAACAACTTTTTATCTCTGGCCAGGGGGTGACATCCAATACCCATCAGGATGGAGTGAAGGACATTGCAGGAGCAGCAAAACTGCAAAAGAAAATTAACAAACCATAATCCAGAACTTCAGAAACTCTATATCAACCACCTAGAACTAGGCCAGCCTAATCTCTCCCCATCTAGAAGCTCAGGGAAACTTGTGGAAGAGGGGGCGGTAAGATTGTAAGAGCACAAGGATGGGAGGAGTAATGATATGCAAGATACTCCACACAAGTTAGGGCCGAAGCAATCATAATTGGACTTTGCATGGCCTGCGCACTGTCCAACACACTATTGACCTCACAAAGTCTAGCATTTGCTAAAGGCACGAAGATCCTTGGAGGCAAGGGATTGACAGCCATAGTAATGTTCCTATGCTTAAGGGGAACACAGGAAAGGGTTCAGGGAAATGCAACTGGGTCCTTGTAAGTCATCGGAGAGGAGGGCCCAGAGGAGAGTCTGGCATGCACATTAAAGGATTCTCCGGGGATTCGGGGGGGGGGGGAGCACTGGGGGATGGGCAGGGAAGGGTGAGTGGAGGGGTAGCAGGGGGGTCGGGAGGAGGAGGAGGGATGGAGGGAACCGGTGTACCTATTAAGTTTGTATGAGCAGAAATAATAATAAAAAAAGAAAAAAGAATATTATAAGGTGAGCTAAAATAATTAAGAATACAAAAGATTAATATTAATCTAAAAAGGACACAGCTTCCAGAGGTTCAGTTCATCACTAACTTCAAACAGTATCTATGTGATTAATAAAATTTTACTTTGCATGATCATATAAGAGCAAATGTGGACCTTCCCAATATCTAAGGTGCAGTAACTCAGAATGACCCCACAAATAAAATTCTTTGGCTCTGTTTAATTTATTCTCCAGAGTCATCAAAGAAATACTAAGAAAGCCTTTGAAAACTCCAGGAATCTGCCCCATGAGCCTGAAGGGAAATGTCTTTTGTATTTTTCACATTAATGAGGACCTGGGGGTAGGTATAGGAATGGTGTAGGAAGATCTAGATGGAAATATATTGGGTATGACTGAAAGAGGGACAAAGAGGGGACATTGTTCCCTATATTTTAGTACCTAGACTTGATTCCCACTTTCTTTCCTTCTTTCATGGATTCCCTCATCCCACATTGGTGTCTAGTCATGGGGAATGAGGAACAATATCTAATAGATCAAAAGCCATCATAAAATCATGGACGACTGAGTAAAACAGTAGTTTTTTTAACAATGACAAAAAGTCTGAGTTTCTGCCTACAAGTGTAATGCATCATTCCTTGGAACTTAGTGATTAATAGTTGAATATCTCAGACACTGAGCACTTCTCAGAATCACTCATATCAACCAACCATAATTGCTTACATACAGATGCTTACCATGAGCTCTGGGCTTAATTATTTCTAATATTTCTAATGTAGGTTTGGAAATTGTAACTCTTTCTTTCAAGAAAATTGTATGGAAGATTTTTGAAATAAGAGTCATTGCCTTATAAATGAACTGGTGGACTGGGATCTCAAATACGTGGACTTTAACAATAATTCAGTGTTGAAAATACAGCCACATTTGGGGCTAGAGTGGAACATGGTGTGTATGAGGAATGGGATAATGACACATCATGATATACCCAGACATACTACCCTTTGAAGTTATTCTTAAGATTTCTAAATAGGTTTTTCAAGTTAAACTACTTGCCTTAGAATCTAATAAAACCAACAAATATTTAAGGTCTTCCTCCTGGAGTGTCTAATATTTGAATACATCGTTACACAGCATTTATTCTATTAACATGTTCCTTTTTTTTTTTTTTTTTTCTTTAGTGCTTCCCTACTTTCTGGTACTACTATGTCACTACCCTAGAAGCAGCCATTTCCCTTAAAGAGTCCATTTCATGTAGAACAGGATTAAAACCCAGAACTCAGTTGAGAATTTAGTTAAGTGGGAAAGCATGTATAATATATAATATATATATATAATATATTATATAATATATATATAATATAGCATGTATAATACCTTTGATTTGATCCCAAGCACCACAAAAAAAAGAGGGAAAAGAAAAGAAGAAAAAATGAAAGAAGAAATAAGGAAGAAGAGAAAGGAAGGAAAGAAAAACAAAATTAAGTGTCAGGTGAGGTAATGCAGGTTTGATAAGCATGTGAACTATTCTCACATATTCTGAAGTTTGAGGGAAATATTTTAGAGTCAAAAACAAGTATTTGTGAAAAAACTTCTGAAATAATTACTACTATTTTCTTCATATCAGCTCAAGACTAAAACTTTCAACTTGCAGAGAACCTTCATGGTTCCATAGAATGGAAGACACACACACACACACACACACACACACACACACACACACACACACACACACACACACCCCAAAACATCAAAAACAAATAAACAAACCTGGCAGAGAGAAGATTATGATTTTTGAATGAAACATATGAAACATTTATACTTCAGTATCTAAAACACAGAATAAAATATATTTGTTTAAGGATTTATCTGTGTTAGACCACCAGGAGTGCATAGTCTTAAACCTTATAATGTAAGCATAATTTCTTGCTTTGAAAGGATAGAGAAATTGAGATCTGTAAAGGTGAAATGTTTATTGGAAAGCAATACAACCAATAGGTGGCAGAGTTGAGTCACTAGATTACATCCACCTGATTGTAAAAGGAGAGGATACAGGAATGAAAAACTATTTTCCCACTTCTGTCTTACTGAGTATACATGATAAAAATTCTATATGTTGAAGATGTAAAGGAAAGGATCTTTGGAATTAGTGGTATAGCACCTGCCTAGCATGAGAGGTAACCCTAAATTCAATCTCTAATACTGCAAACAAACATGGAACTGTGAATTTGAGACTGGGGATGCAGATCAGTGATAGAATGCTTATCTAGCAAGCTTAAGGTTCTCTGTAACACTGACTACTCACAAAAATATGTGCAATGTTTATAATGAATTTCCATGATTGTGTTGGCAGTTTCTGTTAGATCTCAACTATGAAGAAGGGTCACCTTATACATTATTACATATTCTGCATCTGTTACATAGTAAATATTCAGCTGACAGCATCTGAATAAATCATGCTGAAAGCAAGCAACACTAAGTATATACCTTTTCTCCCATTCTATAATTAGACTTATGCCAAATTAAGTGAAGAATGTTAACTACTGAATTCACACAGTTCACTTTTGAAGACTATGAAAATACATGTCAGAAATCATGTTAAGTGAAACATTTTAGTGAACAAAACATAATAAGAAGTGTAGTAGAAAGTAAATCTCAAAGTCATTCTTTCCAATGACAAGATTAAGATGAAACTGTGCCATCCTATGCTAGATCCTTCTTAGCATGTAACAGACACTGTCTGTAAATGGTGTTTCTGAAGTAAAGGATGATAGTACCTCTTTGACATAAAAGCTTTTTAGCAAACCTTATTCTATATAGGAAGGAAATTTGGATGATAAAATTTTAAATCACAGCAGGCAACAAACCAAAACAACAAAAAATGCATTTTAAAGTTCACATCTCTCATCCACTTTGTGAACAAATTTAAAATCCCATGTTTTAAGTGTGCTGTGTACTATGATGATCCATTATTCCACTAGTCTATAAAGGTTTTTTAATCCTTACTATGTGCCAGAGTTCTTAGGAACCTTAGCTATGAGTTAAACAGATGAGAAACATTGCTGTTATAGGGCCACCAGTTCTGGGGAGAAAGCAAATAATTCACAAATATGAGCAGAAGTCAAATGGTACTCAGAACTGAGAACAAAAATAATTCATGGAAGGAATACAAGGCAAGACATGTTCTTTGTGAATATGTGAAGAAATAGAGTCATAAGCAATGTGGTAAAGAAATAACTTCAGGGAAGTAGTATTATGGATAGAAAAAATATGTATTCCATTGGTGACTGAGTCCTTTGGCTTTTACTGGTTGGGATCTGAAGCTATTACAAAAATCCATGTATTATTTTGTTTTGGAGACACATTCTCATAAAACAGTCCAGATTGACCTAGAACTCACAGTCCCCACCAAGTGACAGGTGTGCCTCACCATGCCTAGTGAAGAAATTTTAAAATGTCACTCTAGTCTGCTGTTGTAAAATTACTTATGTGGAAGGGACCAAGAATGCATATACTTAAGATGGATGTAGTACTGCATTCAACTTACTTTCTGTTGATGTGTCAAATACTTGTGAAATACGGAAAGACTCAATATGGTTTATGGTTTCACAGGTTTCAATCCATGGTTTGTTGGATCCATTGCTTTAGACCTGAGACAAGGATCGATGAATGTGTTCCACGACTGTTTGCCCCACAGTGGTCCAAAAGGGAAGAAAGGGAGAGAGAGAGAGAGAGAGAGAGAGAGAGAGAGAGAGAGAGAGAGAGAGAGAGAGAGAGAGAGAGAGAGGGAGAGAAGAGCCAGAACCAGGAAGAAGACACCAATTCAATGACCCCCCCTAGGTACCTAATTCCTCCAGTTAGGCCTTAAACTTCTAAACTTTCCAAACTCCAACACCAGCTAAACCTTCAACACAATACTTTATATCCCAACCATAATAGACGGCATTGATGTAAACAAGCAAAAGTACATAGATGAAGTAACTACCTACCATGTAAAAGCAGATTATTTGGAAAGGAGTTCAAAATTGAAAAAAAAATCCCAATAAAACATTGATAAGCTATTGTTTTTCCTGTGTTAGACAAGTTAACACTAAAGCTTATCTGGAAAAGTAAGAATAGTTCACAAACTGCTAACAAAACACCAAGTCAGAAGTAGTTGGGGGTGAGAGATGACTCAGAGATTAAAGTGCTTCTAGGGCAAGCAAAAGAAGCAGGGATGGAGTGAACCCCATGTCTTGTGTAAAATGCTAGGTGGATGTGGTGGCTTTTCTATAATTCCAGTCTGGGAGGCAGAGAGCAGGAAGTTTTAAACCAAACTAGCCTTATAGGTTATCTTTGTATTTAATTAGAGACCTTGCCTCAAAAGAATAAGGAGGAAGATCAATTGAGGATGATTTCCCCATATCAACATGCATGCATGCACATATGCATGCACCCTCACATACATATGAAATGGAAAAAGATAGTAGTTCCAATTAATACTAAAACAGGTACTAGAATAGAAAATTTCCATGAGGATAAGTATGAACGGAAATGAGATTCTAGTAAAAGTTAACTAAAATTACTGTGTGTTGCAGTTACTCTACTTTTGCTCTGAGACAATACTTATACAATCAGAAAGAAAGATTATTTATTTGGTTTATGGTTCCAGAGAGGATATAGTCCATTTATGATGGGAATTGCATATTATAAGGCATGTATGAAAGCACAAGCAGGAGGCCAATTTACATCACATCAGTCATTAGGAGGCAGAGTAAGTAAGATAGAGAGCAAGAAGAAGCGGGGACAGGCTACCAAAATCTCAAGGTCCATCACCTGTGATATGCCTTCCTCCAGCAAGGATCTATACCTTAAAGATGCCACAAGCTTCTCAAACATTAACACCAGCTAAAGATTCAAACACATGACCCTGTAGGGGGAAACTCACATTTAAATCATGATACTGCAGTAAAGAAGACCTTTTTATTGAATGGTGCTTGGACAAACATCACTGTGAGGAAACAATCACATTCTTAATTCATACTGTATGATAATAAATGACAAGTGATAAACATCATGCTGCTAAAGATCACAGATGATTGACTTATAACCAGATTTGCTGTTGCTTTGTGTACCGGAATATAGCAATCAAGTTTCTCTAAGCATATTTCCTTGAGCTCCTTCCTCTTATCTCTGGAGTCTTCTTTACCTAACAAAGGTCAAACCCTTTTTCTTTCAACTCATTGTTTGCTGTATATGTGATGTCCTTACAACACATCAAACATCACTTGTTTATCATCTAGGATTATTTTCATGTTATATAGGCATGGTTCTTTATACAATGGTTACATCTGGTGATGTAATTTACAGTTGCGGAATAGGTCTGTAAATTTATACCTCTATCTTACGCTGCTTCTCCCCTTTTCTCCAGGGATTAGCCTGCAGTCTGAGTAAAGTGCAGCAATCTTGTGAAGAAGAATCCAGACATGTCTCATTTGCATGATTAATAAAACATTTTTGTGGTGCAGTGAATGGAACCGAGGGTTTCAAACACTCAAGGCAGGCACACTACCACTGAGCGACACACCCAGTTGAGGAGAAATAAAATAGCAAACGGTCGTCAGTGCTCATTTGTTTCCTCCACCTATTCTCTTGGATTAGTCATTACTAACTTTCTGTATCAAACCTTTGTGTGAACTAAATGTTTTGCCACTATTAAAAAAAAAATACCCTAGCCCAGCAGAGTTTTATCTAAACCTAGCTATCAAAGACAGCAGCACAGAGGGAAGCATACGTAGTTCTCCCTTACACAGACATTTATTAATTTAGATGGCACACTTCTTCACGAAATTAACTTTTCAGTTGATAGCAATAGCTAGAATGCAGATATCCAATATACATTTAAAAAGTAAGCAAATCTATGAACAATTTTTTTGATTTCCAGTGTACTTACAGTTTTTTCATTATTTTCAAAAGCTTCTCTTGCTTCTTCAAATGTGCAGACCTCTTCTTTGCATTCACGCTCAATGTTACCCTGTCTTATTTCTTCAAAAAGCCCATTGGATCTTGGGTAGCGTTTTAATACTGAATTGGCTTTTTCTCCTGTGAGGAAAACTAAAAAGAGAAACAATAAAAAGCATAAAAAAGTAATAGAAAACTCATGGCAAAGTCAATACACAAGAAAACTGTCGGATGTTCTTTAGAAAACATAAGCAACATTCTAAGCCTTTTTCAGTGAGTCACGGGTGGAGTATGGTTAGCTTCAAACCAGAATATTTACTAGCTTCCTCATCATGTGAATATGTCCTCTTAGTCAAAGTCGCCCTGGGCAGGAACACTGACATAATTAACTATGTCATATTCAGACTTTAGCACATTCTTGACTACCATAGATGTTTAAATATAGTAATAATGATAGCCCTACTTATATTAATTACTGTAAGTGGATACCCCAAGGTATTCTGCTGTTGGACAGCAGCAACTAAATCAAAACGTAGACTCAGACTATTTGACTCTCTCTCTCTAACTAAAAATAAATGAGACTCCAATTGACCTAATAATGTAAACCCAGAGAATGATTACTTTTAGAAAAGATCTTTGACACGGCACAAAGGCACGAGGCAGACGTTTGAAATGGTGAAATAAAAAGACTACATTTTAAAGAACTTTCTAGAATGAGAAAAAAATGAAAGAAAAATATGTCTACAATTCCTGCCAAGAAAATACTAATTGTAATTTGTTCTAAAAATACTTGATCAAGTGAAATATAGTGTGGTTGTACTTTTAAACCACCCCAACCTATTCCACTGTCCTTAAAGAAAATTCTTTTTCGTGAATTCCACAGGCTCTTCTTGCTAGCATTCAAAAAGTGCACTTCTGAAACACAGCGAAATAAATTAGGAAATAGTCACAACAAGTTCAGTACCACCCTGAACTACACAGGGAAGCCATACCTCAAAAAAGAAATGACTGTGGATATAGATGAGGGCCAAATACATACCAGAAACAAGGAGAGAGGGGATCATGTTACAGCAGAGAAAATAAGCCTCCATCAAGGACTTCAAGTAAGTAATGAGACACCTGGTTAAGTTCACAGACTTTTGTTTCTGATCATTTACAACTGAGGGGGTACGATTTACAACAGAAGGGGAGGGCATATAGTCTGGCAGATAAAAAGTAACCATTTTGCAAATGGGTGATTGACCCCTCCCTCACTGCGGTTTCCTACTTTTATTACATCTACCTTTGAATGTGCTCTTATAACAAGACTCCAGTTTGACAACTTTTTGTCTCTGGCTAGGGGGTGACATACAATGCCCATCAGGATGGAGTGAAGGGCATTGCAGGAGCAGCAAAACTGCAAAAGAAAATCAACAAACCACAATCCAGAACTTCAGAGACTCTCTATCAACCACCTGGAACTAGGCCAGCCTAATCTCTCCCCATCCTGAAGCTCAGGAAAATTTGCGGAAGGGGGGGCGGTAAGATTGTAAGAGCACAAGGATGGGAGGAGTAATGATATGCAAGATACTCCACACAAGTTAGGGCCGAAGCAATCATAATTGGACTTTGCATGCCCACACAATGTCCAACACACTATTGACCCCACAAAGTCTAGCATTTGCTAAAGGCACCAAGATCCTTGGAGGCAAGGGATTGGCAGCCACAGTAGTGTTCCTATGCTTAAGGGGAACACAGGAAAGGGTTCAGGGAAATGCCACTGGGTCCTTGTAAGTCATCGGAGAGGAGGGCCCAGAGGAGAGTCTGGCATGCACATTAAAGGATTCTCCGGGTTTGGGGGGGGGAGGAATTGGGAATGAGGAGAGAGGGGTGAGCAGAGGGGTAGCAGGGGGGTCGGGAGGAGGAGGAGGGAGGGAGGGAACCGGTGTACCTACTAAGTTTGTATGAGCGGAAATAATAAAAAAAATGTTAAAAAAAGATGAGGGCCAAATATTTGCTTACTTGCTTAGCAGATGAATAGACTGTTCAGTTGTCAGTAGTGCACAAAAATGCAAACATAAATTGGGAGATGTGTATACTTATGGGAGATTCATTTTATTTTTAGAGACAAGAACATTTTGAAGTTCTACTTTATGTTTTTTATGAAATTGCCTTATTTTTCTAGAGGTATGAATGACATCCAACAGATTTTAATTTCTGCGAATGTAAAAAAAGATTAGGAAATTTCCTAATTTTATAGATTTCTCACATACTAAATAGTACAGCACATATCTTTCAAGATGGAAAAATAAAAACACTCTCTCCCAAAGAATTTTCTGTAATCAATGATAGTACTTTTTATAATGATACAGCACTGATCTCAATTTTTGCTTCATAATTTAAATGAGTGTTTCACTTTAGTGAAGAAATAGATTCATTACTTAGGACTATAAAAGTGTCCAAACTGGTACAACAAAATAGCACTTACAGTAAGGTGAAATACTATAGTTACTCTTAAATATTTTTAACTTCTCTAATTCATGAAAAAAATCTATAAAGGAGCCATTGAGTTATAAAGTATAAGAAAACTGACAAATACAAATTATGATAAATGGAATAAAAGAAACAAAACAGTGCCACTGAGTTAGAGATTATAATAATGGAATTTGCAAGTAGTAGTTCTCACAATTTAGTACTATCAGAATTACTGAGGAAATATTATTACACAGACTGCTATGATTCATTCCCAGTTTCTTATTCTACCAGATCAGAACAAGACCAAGAAATTGCATTTTTAATCAGTTCCCAGGTAATACTGATGTTACCAGTCTCATTACCAAAGTTTGAAAACTATCTTAGTGTCAGCTTCTTAAAAAATGAATTCTTCAGGCTGGAGAGATGCTCAGAGGCAAAGCCTCAGAAACAGAAGGAACTAAGTTGGGATCACAGATCCCAAATAAAAAGACTGGGAAGAAATGGCAGGAGCCTGCACTTCCAACCCCAGAAAGTGGAGCCTGAGAAACAGCAAAGCCAAAAGGCGGCAGAGCAATCCAAGATAATATCCAAAGTCTCCCTTGGGCCTCCATAGGCACACACAGTGCCCTCTTCTACACAAACACTCCCAGCCCCCCCCCCAAAAAAAAGAGTTCTGAGGAAGATATTTATAGAATGAATTGACAGATTCATTCTTAATGGATACTTCTCAATCTCTTGAAAAGGAGCATGGTGCATGAATATGTCACATTTGTTGGACTGTGGTGTTCTCTTTCAAGATATACTTCAGCAAATTACAACATTTTAGCCATTGGTTTTATCTATATAATCTAAAATAACATACAGGTATCCTTGGATGATTTTAAAAAAAGGAAACTGATTTCTCTTGAGATTACTCTTATTCAATGTCAACAAGATTTTTTTCATCTGTTAGTCATAATAAAATGAGAATGATTTTCCATACCACCGTCCTCTTATAAAATAGCATTCTGCACTGTGTACAGCACTTGGTACAAAATCAAATATGGGCAGATTTGAACAGAACTTTCAAAGCCCTCGTTTATAACCACAACACGTATGTTTTACTATAACATTTTAATTTGGTCTAAGATATTATTGAGTGTTAGATCACTTTTTCTGAGCACAAGTCAAATTAATCAACAAAAATATTTTCTGAGCTTTTAGTGGGAAATAAGCAAAATACTATGAAAAGAAAATTATTTTCTCATGTGTTAGCTAATGGAAAAGGAGAGTGAAGGAAAACAGCCAGGATCTAAAATGAGAACACAAGCTAATTAAAGAGGTGAAGCAGCAGGATACAGGGTCTTCTACTCCCAGACTAATCAAATTACCAAGAGTGACTCCTATGCATTTCTTCTTCCAAGTGGCAAGGTAACACAAACTAAGAACGCTAAATGGACTAAGCTGGCAAGCAAACTTTATCTCCTTGCCAAATACAGTCAATTAGAAAACACTACGTGGAGCAAAAAATCTGACCGATAGAAAAGATGCTATTATAGATAAGTTGAAGCTGCGATACATTAGGGAAAAAGAAATAGTGACAGAGCATTTGCCATTCTTTTAAAATCTAGTGTGGAAATCTAATGAACACTGCAGGATGATAGAGGAATTAGAACAAAGGGGAAGGGGAGAGCTATGATTTACAGGAAAAGTGTTAGATTATCTCTTCTCAAATACCGATAATTTTCTGTCTACAAGGCTTGCTTTGTGATTTCACCAGGCTTTAGGGGTTTCCATTAGGAATTGAAAATTCAACCTAGGGGTATGAATGTATATTTGGTGCTAATATTTAACACATATGAGCCCTATTTTCAATTCTCAGCTAAAAAAATGAAACGAAAGAGTGAATATAAATTGATCACTTCCTTCTGACTCTCCTTAAACTATATAAGTTAACTCAGATTGATAAAGATCATCTGTATGATATAATCATGGATTATATGATGTGACGAATACATAAAATATATACTTTCAGAGCACAACATCAAAATGATATTTAAAGGGTACAGTTTTCTCACTAAAGAAAATTGTTCATTAAATATATTTTGAATAAAGAAAATAATTAAAATCTTAGGTAACACGCTCTTATGAAACAACTATAGTGATCTACAAACATAACTTTTTATAATTTTAAAATAAGCTCTGGAGGCTGGAAAGATGGCTCAGAGGTTCAGTTTTGGCCTTGCAAGCAGAAGGTTCTGAGTTAGGAGCACAGGGCCTGCGTAAAAAGACAAGGCAGAAATGGCAGTGGCCTGCACTTCTGGTCCTGACAGACAGAGTGTGGGAAATCCCAGAGCAAAGCAAAAAGGAGGTAGAAGCAATCCAGGATGATCCTCGAAGTCACTCTTAGTCCTCCACAGGGACACAGTGCCCTCTCTCTCTCTCTCTCTCTCTCTCTCTCTCACACACACACATATACACACAGGCATGCATGCACAAACACACACTAAATAATAAATAAATAAATAAAAAGTTAAGAAATAAAATAAGCTCTGATATTTTCTCTTCAAAAGAAAACAATAAAAATAAGAAAAAAGAACTTTTCAAGTGACTACCTAAATTAGTGACTTAAACTAAAATATTTACTGTGCAATAAATTTGTGATGTTTAACACACTTAAGGTTTGTATAACTGACATTTTAAACATTTAAGCAGCAAACAACTTTCAACAAATAAAATAACATCTACAAATTTGCTGAAAAATAGCATAGGGTAAGGCCAGAAACTAATAGACAACTGGTAAGATCTCTATTATAAGTATCTCTCACTTCAAGTTCATTTCATACAAGGAGCCACTACTTAATGTTTACATTTTGAAGTGAACAAATTGACACATATTTACTGAACATAAACTACATAAACACTTAGACCATAACAAATCATGAAAATGTATATAGTTCATGACCTCTGCCTTTATGGTATTTAGTGAAAAAGGTAACAAGAATTAAAGAAATGCACAAAGGGGAAAAAATAAATACACAAACTCTTCCATAAGACTGACCATGATGGATTCTATCAGAAGTCAGAGGACAAGCATAATTCTACTGTGTGTACATGTGCTTGTGTGTACGTGTGTGTGTGTTTGCTTGTGTACGTGAAAGAAGGACTCAGTCCTTAAAAATATTTGAGCTACTTTCTTAAGGAGTGGTGGAATGATTCAGGCTCATGATAATGAGATCTCAGTGAAACAAAATAGTGAGCAAAGGTTTGAAAATGAGCAAGTAAGGGTTGTACATGAGGCACAGTGAGAGCTGATTAGCAAGGCCAGAGTAGGACATAGCTAGGAAATGAAGCTGGAAACACACATGACGGAGGCACTTAAGATTAGGGTAAAAATTTGAAGTATTTAGAAGTCACTTAAGATTTAGACCCATATGAATAAACAGGTATAGAAACACAACATATTTGGGAGAAAAATAGATGAGGGAAAGGCTACTTCATATAGACCAAGTTAAGAAAGAATTAATGAGGTCATACGTAGAGTGGTAACAAAAAAGAAGGGAAAGGAAAGGGAAGAGATGAAAGATATGATTATGACACAACCTTTTTGGCTATGTCCCATGCATCCTTTTCCTCAAATGAAAGTCTCATCATTGTACAATCTGGTTCTTTTGGGTCTCCCCTCCAAATTTTCACCTGACGTTTCTTTTGCCTAATGAAATCATATTGCAATGTAATGACATCTAATGCTTTTCAATCAACTTTATTCACTACTTTATTATATGAATCTGCTATAGATTCTATATATTTACATACATTTAGATTAGAATGATTAATCACACTGTTACAATTTCTTTCTTTTTTTTTCTCTCACATTGTTATAGATTCTGATGTGATAATGGTTCTCCATGAAGGGCATAAACGTTTCAAAATTTCATGCATGTGTGTAAGGGGTGTGTATATGCTTACTCCTGTTTGCATGTTTGTAGTTGTACATGTATTCATGGATGCACATGAACACTGTTGCATTGTATATGGATGCTAGAGAATGATATCAGGAAATATCCTTGATTGTTCTTTTACCTTTCTTTTGAGACTAGGTCTCTAATTAAAATCAGAATTAACATATAGGGCTAGTCTGGTTAACCAGTTTGCTTTGGGGATTCCAAGCTTCTGCTTTCAGAGGTTGGAATCAGAGGCGGGCTGATACACCCAACTGGCATTTACATGGGATTCAGGGAGCTAAACACTCTAGTTATATGTTGGTGTGGCAAGTGTTATAACCAATGAACCATCTTCCTAGCCTAGGTGTATAAACTCCATGAATGCAGGAGCTGTGTACTATTATGTTTTAACTAACCTCTCCCTTTTGTAACACTTAGTAAAAGAACCTTAATAGAACACAGATTCTCGAGGTGCAGAATAAATGAAAGAAGAATAGGAAATATGTGAAGACTGAGTGAAAAGAAACTTGTAAGCTATGTACTATAATAATAAAAGCAGTGCTACAAATTTGATATCTTTGGGAAATGTGTTTTTATGCTGCATAAAATATACAAAACATGTAGAAGATGACCCTTGAATATCCTTTTACTTTTTGACACAAAACTCCCCTTTGAACTTTACAGAACATTTCTATTAATATTTCCCTTGGGACATCCATTTTGTTGTTGTTCTATAAGAATGATCTGATTTCCTCTAGTAGTTATGAAGCTGCACGACATTTGGACACCTATTACTCTGGGATGAAAGCAAAGCTAGGTGCTTTTCACTTTGGCAAGAAGTAACACCATGGTTTTTCAAAATATTCTGCAAAGCTGCCATGGATGGTATAACAAAATCATGGAGGTTATGTGGGATGTTTACATAATTGTGAAAAGAGTTCAATGATTTTTTGAAGGAAAACAGAGATACTTGACATCTAAACGTGTAGGTGTGTGTGTGTGTGTGTGTGTGTGTGTGTGTGTGTGTAGTTATGTGTAGAAGAGGACATTATGTGGAGGTGCAGGGGTGACTTTAGGAATAATCCTGAATTGTTTTGCCTCTTATTATTTTGCTCTGGAGTTTCCCAGGCTCTGCCTTCTAGGTCAGATGTGTAAGGTGGTGCCATTTCAGCCAACTTTCTAGTTGGGCATTTTAAAGTAGAATCTGGAATCCAAACTTAGGTCCTTTTACTCACAAGACAAATCTCTGAGCCGTCTCTTCAACCCCACTCGACAGGCTTGGATACAACACATATTAAAGCTAGAGATTGATTTACAGCTCCGCCATTATACTATTTTATATTTCTCCTCTTTGCAAAGCTGTGTTCTCAGCTGGGACTTAGAAAACATACAAAAAATAAAAACAGAATGTACTTTGTGAAAAAGCAATGTACAACAGCAAATGCCATTGCAGCACCCAATCTGAGGCCCAGATTTGATAAGGTGTGTACAGTTCTATACATAACCACCTATCACTAATATAACTATATGTTCATTTAAGATCGAGATCCAAATATTTGATTTTTCAATTTAAGCACATAATTTTCCTTATTCTCTGCGCGGTCCACACATGAATTTTTAAAATTTGTTTGGACCTAACTACTTAATAAATATAACTGTCTGTCAGTTATTTCTTTTGGCATGTAATTTCTATAAATAAAAATCACCATGACAACTAAAGGTATCATGAACAAATGAAGTCGGGAACTTTTGTATCAGGAAGCTCCAGAGATTGTTAGAATTTTGCCACTCTTTCTCCAAATCCCATTCTATGTATCAAGCTTAGTTGGACGGGGAATTTCCATGTTTGAGGAAGGTAATTAAGAATCTTTTTAAAGTCCAAAGTTACCAAAATCTGTCATGTAAGTTATTGTGGTCCTAATGAAAGTTAGTTGGTGTGGTCCTCTACACATTCCACTTGTTCCACCCAAGTTATTTTAACCTATCTGTCTCTCAATTAGTCACCTTGCTTCTCTGAGTGCTCAGGAAAAAGGTCAGGTGCTATGGTTTGCATGTGTTTTGTCGGCATAATTGTTGAAAGTTTGGTTCTCAGTCTGCTGGTAGGAGTGGTAGACCTTTAAGTGGTGGAGCATAGGAAGAAGTCCTTGGGTCATTCGCTGAAGGAATGGTCTCAGGAGGGAGTGAGGAAACCCAGTCTCTTTTTAGCTTCACATTTGGTTACATGATTTATGCTTCTGCATTGTTGTTCACCATGAAAAGACATGGCTAATGGAAGGGTTCTTACCAGAACCCTTACCTTGCTGATTGGAGTTTCAAAGTCCCAAACGGTGAGATAAATAAACCTTTTATTTCTTTATAAAGTTAGCCTACATTATGCATCTCACTATAGAAAAACAAAATAAGTAATAATTGGGGGTATGAAAACTGAAATAGCAGGGTCACCTAAATAGAGGAAATATCAAAAAACCAAGCTTATTTTGCCACGGAGTAAGCACAGAAAAAGAAAATATTAGGAAGAAATGTGACACCGTGGTTCTGCTGTATTATTATCAATCCAGCTGAGAATCTATGCCTCAACCACTGTAAAGCTTCTGCTAATGATAGTGGAACTATTATTGTACCAGAAAACCTGGTTTGGATTCTATTTACTTTTCTTTATTCTTTTCCTTTTTAATTTCAAGACAAAGTATTCCTATGTAGTTCAGGCTGGCTTCAAACTTTGGATCATCCTGCTCTGGCCTTACAACTGCTGTAATTATGGGTGTCTGTCTCATGTCTATAGTGAATGTTCTATTTTTGATGTAAGATCCCTTACTAGCACCAAAAGAAAAAAAAGAAAAAAGCAGATTAACAAAGATAGGAAATTTTCTATCACTCTTATAATTCTTTCTTCAGTTCAGAAAGAAAGCTTACCCATCTAGATCTAATGTGTGACTATAGAATTCCTGTTCTCTGGGAAGAGTGTTGAAATGGAAGGGAGAAAGGGAGGGAGGGAGGAGGAAGTGAGGAAGAGAGGGTAGGGAGGGGAGGGAGGGAGGGAGAAAAGAAAGGAAGAAAGAAAGAAAGAGAGGGAGAGAGAGAAAGAGAGAGAAAGAAAGAAAGAAAGAAAGAGAGAGAGAAGGAAGGAAGGAAGGAAGGAATGAAGGGAGGAAAGAAAGAAGGGAGGAAAGAAAGAAAATATTTTTTCATCCTGAGGAACTTATAATTATTTAATTGAAGTAACAAGTGTGAGTTAGCAAACATCTCAAAATTGTAAAGTAGTGAGCAAAGTAAAAAAGAAGACGAAGTGTCAGCGCAAATAGGTATGTGAAGAATGCAAAAACCCCAACACTGGCTTTCTATAGGTCTGGACTAGCAACACCAATCTCATAATTACAAATGAGATGATATACAAACGACTTTGCTCAGGGCTTAGCAAAAAATGATTAATAAGTAATAATATGACTCATAACAGTTATTCTATGAAAAGAAAAACAAAAGATAACCCAACTGTTTGGAAAAATGCTATGAAAACATAGAACAAAGATAAATGTCTGTATTATTAACCTCTTTCAATTTCCATTGATGTATGGTTGTTACAATAAGCTTTGATAGATCATAATTCACAATCATCATTATAGTTAAGAAAAAGAAATTATTTTGAATGTAAGTTAAAAACTGTTTTTGTTCTTGTTTATAAAGACTAGATACTTGGAAAAATAACATATGGAAACACATTTTCTTGAAGTTTATATCCTTGCTTATTTTAATTTCATTTTTGGTCAAATCTTTATAGTTAGACTATCATCATTTGAAATGTTAATAACAGACCACACAGAAGCTTTAGGAAGGCTACATTAAGAAAGGAAAACTGCATGTGCAACAGGTATATATATTTAGAAAATCATGGGTAGCTACAAAATATTAGCTAATTTATTCCATTGAATTTTAGGCACATAGTCTGTCATAGTTTGAAATGTGTCCCCTACAGTCTCATGCATTTGGAAAGATCATGGCACCTTTGAGGGGTGGAACCTTGCTGGAGGAAGGTGGTCACGAGGGTTGTGCCTTGAGGTGGATTAGTCATACCCTATCTCCTGGAGGACTCTGTATTATTATTTTTTTTTTTTTTTGCAGCAAGTAGTCTTGCAGCTCTCAGCCTCCAAGATGTCTTCGGTGACACAGTCTGCCTCCACCTTCAGCTGTCAGCCATGCTACTTCTGCCATTAAGACTGTATCTCCCCTCTGGAACTGTAAGCAGAATAATTTTCCCTTTTTCCCTTAAGTTTCTTGACTTTAGATGTTCTCTCACAGCAACACACAAGAGTAACTAATACATAGTCCAAGTAATTATTTAATATCTTACAGAATCTTTGTGTATGTTAATAATAATAATACCTCATTTATGTAAAAGTCACAAACATAAACCTATTCTCATCAACTTAGAGATGAGAGATTTTCAAGATCTTGTACTATATCCATTTTATACTTTGCCTACAGTAAAATCCTACTCCTTTAGCCATATCAAAGGACAGTTTATTCTATTCATATCCTAAAGCCACTTTATAAGACTTGAAAGCCACACTAAACATTAAAACTGAAAAGTAGAGTAGAAAGGTAAGTTGAACTGGATCAATATACTGACAGGAACAAGAAGTGAAAGCTAATTAATCTGAATGCAAGGGAAGAAAGACAAAAGCCTTTGGGTATTTAGAGAAGGCTCTAACTCCTCTCTTATTGACAGGTCTCAGAGCAATGAACACCACTGATTATTTTTACCATGAACGCTAGTCATCAATAAAGGACTACATGATGTTCTAGAAAATATTTACAGAGCCAGTAGCTTATATGATCTAATTTAGAATGATTTGCATAAAATTTAAATTCAGGCCCTTGTGCATGCTAAGACTGTATTCTAACAACTGAGCTGCAGCCCCAGCCTAAAAATAAGTGTTTTTAGAACATTTTTTTCTGCATCACTAAGGATTGAACTCAAGGCCATACACACGCAATGCAAGCTTTCTACTGCTGAACACCTTCAGCCCAGTTTTTAAAAGCATATTATCAAAAGGCTAGTAGTCATTGACACACAAACTGTATTTATTTAAATGGGAAATTTGTTCAAGAGAATATTTTGTAAATTTGAATTATCACAGACTAAATCTACAATAAGATCACAAATTAACAAGGAAGCTGATTTGCTGTTTAGAATGAATCTTTAATGTCTTTGTTGTGAATTTTTCATAGAAGACTGCAAAGATACATGCTTATTTCGGTTAGTGTCACATGAAAGCTACCTTATTAAAGTTGAAGAGACATATTTGTAAGTATTGCCAACCTTTTAGTGATATAAGTGAGAGTGCAATAAGAGAACAGTGGTAAAAAGGGCTTTGAATCTATAGATCGAACATATGAATTCCACTTTCACTTTTGGCATAAAACCAGTTGCGTGATTCTAACATTTGTTACTTAATTTATCTAAACCTACTTCTTAATTTTTGAAAAGTGGGAAAGGATAATTAGGATGAAACCTTGGAAAGGGATGATTAGGATGAAACCATTTGAAGACACTAGATATGGTTTCTTAGTACTTTCACTTGAGCATACTGCTTCAAGCCCAAATCTTTGTGGGATATGAATACACTATTTTCTCACCTAGGTTCCAAAACAACGATCATGCAACCATAAAAGAAAATTAGCAAAATACTATCCTCACTTAATTCTGTGCTTAAATTTATTTTTTAAAATTGTATACATTATCACACTTGTAAATGCATGCTTTCTTCCTCATAAGCAACTATGATACTATTATTCAATTGTACCTGCATACGGTGTTTGTTATTTTTTCTGCTGACAGTTATTAAACAAGTACTTATCAGAATGATGGAAACAACCCTCATTACAAAAATAAAGTCATACACTGACTAAAGGAATCAAATTTAGCAATTAACGGGATGCTGCTTAGATCATCTTCTTTTATTTAGACTGGTGGGTAAAAAAAACGATGTTTCCCAACCTTATTTCACAGTTCTAACCAATTTATGTTATGTTTTAATAAAATTACAGTTTGAGTTTCTCATAACTTGTGTGTTTATAATTTATTGCATGGTACTACTCATATACCCTGTTAGGTTACTGTAAACTGATAGCATATTTGTATATAGTGTTTACAACAAATTAGGGAGTTAAAATTCATTCAGCAGTTTGGATATTTAAAAAAACTGAAGTCGTAGATTGAAAAGTATAAGGATTTAGGTGAAGAAAAATTATCATCAAAAGTTTTAATACTCAAAGGTGTTTCCTAAGGACAATGTGATGATTACTACCTAAGACTTTTTAAAATAATCTTTGCACTGCAGGAGATATACAATAAATAACAAATGATAACAGGCAGATTCCTGGAATAAGTCCTGATAATGTTCCAGAAATGGATTTTTAGAAGAGAAGACAAAGGAGGTAATGCATGTCTATAAAGTCAATATTCTTTAAATACAAGATAAACATGGTTCCCCTGGACACTAACTACTTCAATATGGTTTTCTTAAAAGCCAAATTTCAAATTGTATATTTAATCTCTTTTGCGTAATGATTTTATGCTTGCTTCATAAATAAAAATAAGATAAAGCAAATGGCCTAATAGATTCTCCTGCACAGTAATGGAAATGTGCAATTTTTTCAAGGGATTGAAAAATGTGTAATCTCTTATAAAATGATTATTCATGAAATGGCAGATGATAGTATCACTAACAATTATGTGAAATTACTAACAATTATACCAATTGATTTAAAGGTATGGTGTGCTAACACATGATATTTCTTCACTAGGTGAAATGGTTTGCCTAAAAGAAAAAAATAAATGAAAAAATTAATAAATGATTTAATTTGGCATAATTTAATACACAATCAGGTAAAGGAATCAAAACAGAAACATGACAAAGAAGGCTATTTCACCTGTTATTAATGCCTCAATTTTTTATTAATTTTTTATTTTTCTACTTTTACAAACATATTAATTACTCATCTGTGCTTCCCTCCATCCCCACTCCCTCCCATACTCTTCCTTCCCTTCATCAATCCCTCCCACTCCCTCCCATCCTCCTGTCTGTAATGCTTCTATGGACCCCATATTCACTCTGGCTTGTCTACTCTTGTGGGGCTTCAGGCCTCTGTGGGCATATCAAGTTGCCTCTCTTTGGGCCACCCCACTGATAGGGCATTTCCCTTCACTCATCTGGTTTTAGACTATCTTTCTTGAGTTCCTAGGTAGTCTATGGAGGCATGGTGGTATGTCATTCATTATGTACATTTGGAAAGGACAAGTCTTACTGTAGTGAGTTCCTAGATGCAGCAGTCCTGCCTGAGTAGTTTAAGTGTTGAACTTACTACAACAATAAAATTTCCTTTTGGATTTATGAGTTTTACCTATACTGATTATATTTCTGTCCCAAGTGGAAGAACACTGAAATAACTGTAACTACTTATTATTATTTAAGGGGGAAAGAGGCAGCCAGATATAACTCAGTAAATCTGAGATATAGTTTTGAATACATAGATTTGTGCCATAGTAATTGTTTTACAACCACCAATGTAGAGAGTGTAATATATATGCCACTTGAAATAGAGGATGTAAGAGTAGAGAATTTTCCTTGTAGTATATGTGGAACATTTAAGCAATCATTACATTCTAAAAATACCTACCACAAAACCAGCTATCTTTATTTCCAAGCTGTTGCACAGCAAAACAGATTTAAGAAATGGAGTTCCAAAGATGAATGTGCTTTTGCTAGCACATGAATTTCAGAAATGATTGTTACTGGTGAAACTAATAATGCTTACACGTGAACTTGCACTATAAATGGTAACAGGCAAGTTTAGCTTGAGTACAGTATATAAATGCAAAGCTTTCTACTTTGTTTGTACTCTTAGGAAAGATGGCCAATATTGAGTACTACCTCTAAGGCCCCATGTACAACTGATGACTTGGAAAGATTGTCGGATATTTTCACCTAACTAGATTCATTCATTCCCGTGTTAAGTTTATTCACTGAGGAAGCATCTATAAATCAAATCTATAGGAAGAAATAAAAACTAATAAAATACAAAATAGAGTTATTCTGTCTCAAAGGGAGGTGCTAAATACCAGAAACCATTCCTTTTCCTCCTTTCTCTCAGTGTCCCTTTAAAACACTAATGTCTTACTGATTACACTGGAAACCACCAATCCCTCTCAATCCTTTCGTTTATCTAACTAAGAGAAAAATGTACATGCTAAATGATCAAATCAAAAACACAGATGTTTGATTATAAGACTCTGACTTACTTTGGTCTCAGTACTCCATACCCTTTGAGCTATCTTGCTTTCATGTAAAAACAACATAGTATTGAGAGGATGAAAGAAAAACTGTAGACTGGGTAAAAACATTTGCAAAACACACATCATAAAAGATTGCTGTACAAAGCTAAGGCAGGAAGGATATAAGCTCGTTCAGCATGGGCTCCATACACACTAAGATCTTGAATCAAGAAAAGAGGAAGGAAGAGAGAGAGAGAGAGAGAGAGAGAGAGAGAGAGAGAGAGAGAGAGAGAGAGAGAGAATACGTTATATGAAATATTGAAATAACTTTTAAAACTCGAGAAAAAGGCAAGTGGATTAACAGATATTTCAAAGACCTTAACAAACATTTCACCAAAGTCAAATACACAGATGTTAAATAAATATATGAAACAATGAGCCACAGCATATAGTTTCAGGGAACTAAGTTTTACATTACATGAATCCATTTATGTAAAATGTGTAGGATAGGTAATCCATAGAGACAGAAAACAGATAAGTTTCCAAGGCCTAGGAGAAGGAAAAAATGCAAAATTACTAATTACTTCAACTGATGGAAATGTTTTCGAAATAAATGGTTGCACAATCAATGAAAAGGCTAAACACCAATAAACCTCAAGAGTAGTCAAGACCACATCATGAGAATTTTTGTAGCTAGTTAAAAGTCAATAATGCTTTGTACATTATGTGCAAAAATGCTATATTCTTCAATTTACATAAAAGGCAGTAGATAGAGATCTACAACAAAAGTTCACTATGATGAGTTTTTAAAAAACAGTAGGTTGAACTAGAGAGATGGCTCACTGGATAAGACCTTTGCCCTACAAGCATATATCCCCACAGAACCCGAGTACAAGTCAAACATGTGAGACTGCAATCTTCGAGGGCCCAGCCAGGGGATTCCTAGGGCAAACTGGCTGCCTCGATGAGCCAGTTGGCAAGCATAGTGTTTAAATGAGTGGCACTGCCTCAATAAATGAAGCAGAGGATAATTGAGGAAGATACCAGATGCCAAGTTCAGTGCTCTACACACACACACACACACACACACACACACACACACACACACACACACACACAACACACACACACCATTAAGCAAGAAAAATTATCTGCTCCATGCAGATTTGTATTACCATTCCAAATTAGGTAGATAAGTGTTCCCAGTAAACTGGTGACACTAAACTATAGAGGAATGAATAAGACACCAAAATAAAGAGACTCCCTTATCTAGTGTAGTCAAAAAAGGAAATAATTAATCAACTTTGAATGTGTGCCTTCTCTTGAAGTATATGAACCAGGGAGCTGCCATGGAAAATTTGGCAGTATTTTGTTAGATTGTCACTGTGTGAAGCTTTTCAGATTGAAGATTCATCTCCATTTAAAAATATGGATCTTTATACTTAAAGTGGAGAATTAGCTTTAACCAAGCAGTAGTTCAGCAGTGATCAAAAATTAAGAGATTTGTTGTGCTTGTTGTAAACTATCTTTGTTTACAATGAATCTCAGGAAATGAGTATATTCATAGCCCCAGAGAAGTTAGGTTTCCACATTTCAATAAAAAAGGAAGACAGTAAAGGGCAAGATGCCACTGTGGGTTATATACTCCACATTCACTCATAGCAGAACATGGAGGGCATGTTACCATTATATGTGAACCATGAAGATGGAAAGTGACTTTTTAGATTTAGATTTTATAGATCTAAGATTTTCCTCTAAACTTTGCACACTTATACAACCATTTGAATTAGTTCTAAAAACTAAATATGGGAAGAGGAGAAAGAGAAAAAAATGTTATCTTTGTATATTTTTACAATTGTACTCCTCAAATAACACATGTATACTTATAATCACTAAGCTAATCACATTGGATATATTGTTTTCTATACAATGGAACAAGAAATTAATCTGTTTAATGATTCATGTCTACTATTCCTTATTATTCCTATTTTGTAAAGGATGTGGATGATCACCCACAGCTTATTATTATAGAAACAGCATGATGAACTTCTTTAGAAGCTCTGCTCTTTAGGTAAAAACTGTGAGATAATCCATTGGTAACTAACGGATATCATGAATTTCTGCTCAATTGTAGGTACAGTAAGTTCTAACAGAAAAAGAGTTATATGAAAAGATGATATTTCCTTAAAAATCAAATCATAAACATAATACCAGTAAGGACCACAGATGCTCTAGAAAAAAAATTGCTTTACAGATAAAAACTATATTTTTCAGGAGTGCTGTGATTTTATCATTATTTTAGGACTATACTAATTGCTGGGGAGGGAGTGGAGAACTGAAATAAAACTTTAAATTCCACTTGAAGATGACTAAGCATAAATAGCATTATATATATATAATACATCAGGAATCTATGTACATACACTAAAATGTTAATTTCAATGTTAACCGATTGTTATTGTTATTGTTCTTATTTGAAGGGACATCTCCCTGTTTCATCTCATATAATTCTGATGTTTTGTTTCAGGAATAGTCACAAAAATAAAAAAAAAAACCTCTTCAGTCAAAAATTGTATACAGTTTTTGAACAATTGTCTTTACATATTCAATATTTTCATGGATCCTTGATTCATGCAGCAAGTATGGTGGTGCTGTATTTTTACAGTATTTCTCTTTGTGCCCCCCCGTATGACATATTGAGCTATGTCTGTGAGAAACTTTGCCAAACCTAGTAAAAAACTTTATTACATGGCAAAAGAAGAGAAAACTGAATACACCCAGTAACATTTATTTCTTTTCTCACTAAAAGCGTCAGTAACTAACCAATATGTACAGGCAAACTAAGCAAAGCTTGAAAAATAGAATGGTATCTCTAACACTTACAATACTAAGAATACCTTTCAAAGTGGTTGCCCAAGCAGTCCAAATGCAGTTATCACAAGCTCTGTAATGGTAAAAGCTGCAGTCATGAAGCACTTGCTTCAGAATAAAAGAGGAAACAAAAAATAAGAAGCATTTGCTTCTGTCTGTGCAGCTCTCTTTTCCATATGGCAATAGTAGTAGCCAATAACTGGGGCATTCTCCAAATTTTGCCTGAAGTTTTGAGGATTGGGTGAGGACCAAGCCACATGAGATATTCTGGAAGCTTTTATTAACAGCTAAAGTTCAGGACACATCATGCATGGATTAGTTCTAGAAATGTGTGCAGCATGAAATTTTTACTCATTTTTAATATTTCTAAAGCATCTGGAAATGTATCTTTTGTGAAAGTCTGGAAATACATAGACACCCTAAAGTGAATCCGTTTATAAGGAAAACCCTGGAGAAAAAACAGCAAGAACTGAGTCAACAAGATTCAGAAAGACAATTTCCATGAGTGAGCTACTATGTGTAAGATAGTGGGGACAACAGAAGGATGAACTCTAAAGTACTTGCACAACCCTGTTGCCTTCAGATGCACCTGATCAAACAACTTCAGTTCTCCCATTAGCAGAACCAATAAAGAATCACTGTTCAATAAGGGTCCAAAAAGGCTAGTGAAAAGCTGATAGATAGCACTGTTCTGTTCCATTTTATTTTATAGTCCCAAACATTCACGTGTATTAACACATTATGGCAACCACATTCTCTTGAGGCTGAAAGTACAGGATGCATTAATCCCACCTCAGAGAAGAACAAATCTATTTAGAGAGGCTTTGAGATTTGGCTGAAATAGTACATGCGGAACTTGAATTCAGGCCTTTAGACTCTGTGTCAACACCTTCCTCACTACAGCACACCAATTAAACTCTCCTTCCAAGGTCCTTAATAGCACTTTATTTTATTTTATAAATTTACTCTTATTAAAATTATTTATGAAGTGATTGCAGTGTACATTCCATACTAACATTGAAATGACCTTAAAATTCTCTATTTTCTATTGCCCATAAATAGCCTTATTAAAAAACAATGGAAATCAAAAAGAATTCATGCAATGGTGAATAGTCTATAAAGATGAAGATTTTACCACTGTCATTGACTGCACAATAGAACCTTTCTATTTGTATTATTATTAGCAAAGATTAGAGATTATTGGAGCATTTTGTTAACTTTACCAAGAGTTGTACAGAAGTTGGAATTTGGGCAGATTTATATAATATTGAATTTGAGCTGCAACTCCTATACTGGTAAACATCCACTAAAAAAAGACAAGAAGAAAATAAAAGAGCCAACGAGCAACAGATGGCCTTCCTCTTCATAGCCTTGCTTCAGACAAAAACTTGAATTCACTGAGAGGAAATGCAATTTAGACATTCACAAACATACTTTGAGTTTCAAATTTAATTTTATGGGTGCAGTAGATAACAAAGGAGAGAGTAAAAATTACTTAAAAAGGAAGAGAAACTTACCCCTCCCCATTGTTTCTTCTGGTGGCTTCAGGCAAGTTCTGGATGACAAACCCCTGTACAAAACAGAGCACACACAGAGTCAGATGCTGAGAGGCTGAGTCACCGCATCTGATAAGCTGCATTCCAGCTGATGCGTAAATGTGAGCATTTCATTTAACTGAATTCTAATGTTGCTCCCTTTCCAAGCTGTTTTCTCTGTCACAGCTACCTAACCTCAGAGAATAGTAACTGTATTCTGAAAAGCATGGGTTCCATATTAACTACTATAATCTTCTTTATCTGAGATTAGCTTTTGCCTTTGCCAAATAAAAATCATCAAACTGACCAAATATTTATCTCTTAGGAAGACAATGATATCAACAAAATATGACAGGCAAAAATGTCAAAAGCCTAATGTTAATAATAAGGCTAGAATGTTATTAGCTTGCCTGTTTCTGCTTTCCCTTCAATAACATTCTGTGACAAATCCAATACCCTTTACAGTGTAACATTTTCCTGAATGGTGTCAAACAGCAGCATTCCTAATCAAATTATCCCTGAGGCAAAGCAGCCCACAGAATTATATCTGATAAACAGCATGAATTGATGACCATGAAGTACTGACGACAAAAACTTTGGAAAAGCAAAAGAAACACACAAATTACAGCTGTAAAGTAAGGGCATACAAGAAAGAACATCAATTCCATTTAGAGAGGATGGGTAACAAAAAATCATTTACACACACAGAAAGCAATTCAAACTATAATACTTCATTTTCTTAAGAGATAAAACTAGCTACTATTTGCTAGTCATTTTTTATGCTCCCAATTTAGAATGAAGCAATCCATTAAGGAAATTGCTTGAAGTTAAGGAGAGGTCATCAAGAACTAAATATCAGAGTGAGACCTCAGAATTAACTGTGCCACTGGGTAAACCGTTTTGTTTCAAATTCTTCACAGAAAGATGGAGATAACCTATACATGTGTTTCTCAAATTACAAACTACAGCATGTAAAGTGTTATTATTTAAAACCAGTTGACTTGAGGCTACAAGGGTTTCCTTATTGTAAAGTTTTCGGAGCCTTCAAAATGATAGTTGGAAATGGGGCTGGAGAGGTGGCTCAGGGGTTAAGCTTCTGCCTTGCGGATGGAAAGTCCTGAGTTCGGATCCTAGACCCCACGTATAGATGCTGGGCGGCAGCGGGGGCAGCCTGCATTTCTGGTCCTGGTAGGGCGGAGCCTGTGAATCCCGGGCAGAGTAAACAAGGAGGAGGTGGAGGCGGTCCATGGTGGTTCCCGAATTTGCCCGAGGTTCTACACACACACACACACACACACACATACACACACACACACACACACACACACACACGAACACGCACAACTGAATAAATAAAAAAAATTAAAAAATGATAGTTGGAAATGATACGAAAGTACTACAGTCTTAACCTATTTGGCCTTTTGTTATGAGCAATATATCTTAGGAGTTCAATATTTTGAAAGTTGTTTTAAAAATTGGGCAGGATAGGGCTGGAGAGGTGGCTCAGGGGTTAAGCCTCTGCCTTGCAAGTGAAAGGTCCTGAGTTCGGATCCTAGACCCCACGTATAGATGCCAGGCGGAAGCGGGGGCGGCCTGCGTTTCTGGTCCTGGTAGGGCGGAGTCTGGGAATCTCGGGGCAGAGTAAAACAAGGAGGAGGTGGAGGCTCCCCACGGTGGTTCCCATATTCGTCCGTGGTTCTACACATACACACATACATACACACATGCATACACGCACAATTGAATAAATAATAAAAAAAATTGGGCAGGATAAAGTCTGAAATGCTTATTATTGTCTTTCAAGGTCTTATTAGTTATATAGAATAAAATTAACATGAAGCGAATGTAAAAAGTAGGGGTTTGAATGGTCAAAAAATTTTGCAGCTAAAAATCATCTAATAGTCTCACATCACTTCATTTTCATTTGAAAGATGCTGAAGTTCCTAAAAAAAAGTTTCACCAAAGGGAAAGGAGAGGAGTAGAGGGAAAGGAATAGGAAGGAGAGAAAGAACAAAGGAAGGAAGAAGGGCAAGGAAGGAAGGAAGGAGGGAGGGAAGGAGGGAGGAAAGGAAGGAGGAAAAAATAAAAACATGAAAACAAAACAGTAAAGCAAATATCTGGGAAAAGAAAGAGGAGCAGCAAAAATAGAAGGGGACCAAAAGAAGGTAATGTGTGTGAATATGATCAAAATACATGTTTATATGTGTATGAAATATCACAGTGAAACCTATTAGGTAAAATGAAGATGTATCAACAAAAAGAGGTAACTTAAAAGTCATGCAAAACACTAGTCTATATATGGACTAATTACTCAAGCTGAATTAGGCGGAGAACTGTAGTTCTACACACAGGGAATTATTCTTGAGATAGATTGCATATGCAGTCATCGGAAACTGAGCTTAAAGTGAAGCTATTCCAGGAAGGCTCTAGGAGAAAAGCTGGAAGGTTTACATAGTCTCACAAAAAGTGCTCCGCTTTGATAAGTATGCAAGTTTTAACTGTTAATCTCTATCAGTCGGATAAATAAGCTTTATGAAAACCCAATTATAAAACTTTTTTGACTCCAGGAAAAAAAAAAAAGGAAATCACCATACCAAAGATAATCCATGAGCAAATGAAATCATGAAAACATTAACTAGAGGACCCATGTGGCTGAATTGGATATCTAAAGGGAAACAAGAACTGAGGGGTGAGAGTAGCCTGACCACTGGACAGTGACATCAGAGATGTCAGGCAAATCTGGAAGGACTTCTTGTTTTTTTACTATTTCTTACTTGTTCTTCTTTAATATTTAATCATCTCTTCGAAAAGAATCAAGCCTATTTCAGTTGTGTTAGTAGGAACCACAAAGGAAAGAGAGCCAGGATATTCAAAGAGGAATTGCCTCCAAAGGTCAGCAAGGCAAAGGCAAAAAAGAGGTGTCTTCTGGGATAGCCACCTTCCTGGAGAAGAGGAAACCAGGGAGGCAAAAGTCAATAATCTATCTGTCAGCTACCTCACTGAGACATACAGAGGTAAATCTCTGAAGAACAGAATCTTGTTTTAAACAGATGCCTTCACTGGAAAGATGTAGAATTTACAGTCTACTATTCATAACACCCCAAACCCCAAACTCTGGGGTAGGTTATCTTTTGCTGCTGCTTCCATTGCTAGGTTTTAGCTTGCTCCTTCCACTCTAATCTGCTGTTCTAGTCTCTAGTCCTCGTGTGTGTGTGTGTGTGTGTGTGTGTGTGTGTGTGTGTGTGTGTGTGTACACGTAGTATGAAGCACTTTAGTATTTATACTTCTCTAAATAGTAGTATTCATCAATCGTGTTCTCATTCCCATTGCTCTCAAACTAAATAGCACTTCTAAAATAATGGCACATATTTAATATTTGCCCCAAAGCTACTTTGTTGTTGTTTTAAGAGCTATAATTAAAAACAGTTCTGCCATGAATTTACCTACCCTGGCTCTAAATAGCTTCTATACTCATATTTTGCAATCCTTAAAAACTACACTATCCTGCCGTCCCTTAAATATGTTTTGAACTGCTGAAATTGTAAGTCTCTGACTTTTTTTCTCAATATTGTCTACTCCTACAAGAGTTTCATCCATTCCTCAATATCCATAGTGAAATTTTCCTTCCTTACCTAATCAAGAAGTATCCTTTTTTCTTTGAAGTTGCATATACTATGAAACTTAGACCCTACCTCATACAGATAAATATACCTTACAGTATCTCTTAAACTAATTGTCCCATGATAATTGTTTTTCTATTTCTGTAAGTTACCCCAGTCTGTGGATGGTAAAAGATTACTCTGGATGAAAGTTTTGTTTTATAGAAAGATTTAGAGAAAATTTTCATAGCAAGTAGTTCAGGACAGATGTTTACCTGAATTTCTTTTAGAACAGATTAGTGCTTCAATCTTCAGTTATTTGCATACCTTAATCAATTTTAAGATTTTTTTCAAAATTCATTTATTATATATACATAATATATTTTCAGCATACTTATTTATTTACTTCATTGTCTACTTTATCCATGTCCAATAATTTGTCTTCATTGGTTTTTGTAGGACTTATACAATTTAGAAATTAAAAACATAACTTCAGAAATCCAATACAATGTTCTGCATGATACTTAGAGTAAGTGAACATCCATGTCATTAGGAGCTCAGTGTAACTAAAACTGCCATGGAATTATAAAATGAGCATGTATCTCAAACTGTTGCAAAGTAGGCATCCATTTTACACCAGTGTTGGGGAACTGTTGCGATTTTCAATTCAGCAAATATCAAACACCATTTTGTAACACTCAGTAGTTTGAATATCAATTGAATAATTCATAATATACTAACTTAAATATTAGGCTCTTTTATATTCTGCTTATTTGGTTATCTACAGTTTCTCCAACTTTGAACCATAACTCTACAGCTTATATCATATTTTTCTAAGTTTTATACATACTCAAGAACTGTGTTAAGCCTTTATTTTCTGTTTCCTTTTTATTATAGTTTCTTTTAAAAATATGTTTTAGGCATACAAACAAATGTTCTGAATGTTTATCATGATGGATATATACATAATGAAACAATGACTATAAGTTAAGCATAGCCTTTTAAGTAATGATACATTAGATACACCCAGATAAAGTGTTCTAGCAAGAGGTCAAAGCAAGAGTTTTGTCACCACATATAACTGGATTCCAGGCCTGGCTTTCCAGTTACTAGCTATCTGATCTTGTGCAATATATTAAACCTTTTTAAGCCTTGGTTCCTTCAACAAAATCCGTTTGATTAATGCAGTGGTATTTTTAATCTCATAGGCCTCAAGGGAGGATTAAATAAAAACAGCTGTAATAGTTGTTGATATCAGTAAGCCATATCTTGGGAGGGTGACAACAAAGGCTTTGCATCACCCACCTAAGTCACTTGGTTCAATCTGGCTATTATGCTTTACCTTTTAGTTGGACACTCTGAGTTCAATACATTTAGTATTAACTTTTACTACTTAAGAAGAGGGCAGTGTAATATATTTTATTTGTCTAAATTTTGAAAATTAAATTTTGACTTGTAAGATTTTTCTTCAGCTATGCTAACATTTATTTATTTGTTTATTTTTTATTTTTTATGAGAGAGAGAGAGAGAGACAGAGAGAAGGTATACCCATGTATACCATGAAGTACTGGAAGAGATCAGAAGAAAACTTGTATATGTCAATTCTCTCCTTTCATCCTATGGGCTTCAGGGGATCAAACGTAGGTCACCAGGTTAGCAAACAGGTGTGTTATCCACTGAGCTCTCTCACTGGCCCCCTATATGCTAAGTAGTAAGCTCACAGTTCTTTAAGCGTTTCCTTTGCCATTTCTGCAAGCATTTGCCATTCCCCCTGCCTATCACCAGTCTCTTATTGTTAGTAGTTATCCTTCCAGTAATCCTTTGAGATTCAATTATAGCTAGCTCTTTTGTTAGTTTCAAAACATTTTAATTTATAGAGATTCACTTCCAGGTGAGCTTTACTTTTCAGCTACACAGTTCTCTCACAGCTGGCCAGACAGGTCAATCGCTTCACTGTCCGCCATTGTACTCTGATGGACTATCACATTAACCTCTGTCCACTTTACCCTTGGCTTTCCCAATTCTAATCTTTAACACTTTACCACCACCCCCACAAAGGTTTTCTAATTTTTAAGATGTGGAGGGCCAAGGGTCCCACAGGAAACTCTAGAAATGAGATAGTCTCTGAAATATATTCCCTCATGGTATCTCTTAAACATAGAGATCTCTGCAGCTTCCAGAGAGCTCTTCTGTGAGAGATTTATTTTTCCAGGTGGAGATTCATACCTTTTCTTATCACATATTCTTCAAATAACTGGTATTTTTGTGTATATCTTACTGTGTTTCAATTCTCTGTATGTTGTGATTAAATCATGACAAAACTGCTTAAAGGGTTTGTTCTCTTACGATGACTGTCCTGTTACAGTTCTTAGTCCAGCTTGGCAGGAGAGCATGCACAATCCCCAAAGAGCTGAGGGAACTGGCCATGCCATATCCACGAAACATCTGAGAGAGGGACAATCCTTACTTGCTAGACCAGCATGTCTGGCCAAGTATACATAAGGATATCAACTTCCTCAACTAGCTCTCTGTATTTTATTCACCTATCCAGGACCGAGTTTCACCCACAATGGGCTAGGCCTGCCCCATCAATTAGACAATCTCTTGCAGGTTCGCTCTAGGCTTGATTCAACTACTAATTCTCTACAAATGTGCTCAGAGTTGAATCCTTCAACCATCAAGTTGACACCTGTATCTAACTATGATATATCGGGTTAAGGAAGTTTCACTTGTGTTGTCTCAACAGTGACTCAAAGAATCTCAGGAAAAGTAGGAAATTAAATTCCTCTTGTTCACAAAGCTAATAGGTAAGAACTTCTAAGACTTTAATTTCTCAACATATTTGTAACAAAATGCTAATATTATAATTTGATGGATTTCACAAACACTCCTTAGGGAGTGGATCTGAAATGTCCCACAAGCCATGATAAAGGAAGGCTAGGTTCCTATTTGATGACATTATTGGGAAGTAGTGACAAGTTTACAACATGGAGCCTAGTTGGAAGAAATTGGGGGAATGCTTCCATCCCATTTGTTGTTTTCTCTGCTTCCTGCCACACTCTTATGCTAGCGATGCTCTGACTCACTAGAGGTCAAGAAACAACAAAATCAAGTGACCAAGAACTGACACTTATGAAATCAAAACAAACTCTTCCTGTTTTAAGCTGATTTTCTCAGGAATTTTGTCTTTGAGCAACCAAACTGATTAACACAACAGCAGTGTAACTATCATACAGTTCAATATTCACAATATATTTCAGCAATTTAATATAGGGCTGGTGACCTAATTCTAGTGCTCTTTCGGCCAAATAGTCAATAACTATTCACTTTTGGCCTGGGGTGTGCGCTCAGTTGGTAGATTGCCTAATATTTTTAAGCTCCTGCCTGGGTTTGATCCCCAGCAACCCATAAAATTGGGCATAGTGTCTCACAGTTCTGATTCAAGAACTGTGGTTGTGAAGGTAGGAGGCTCAAAAGCTCAAGGCCTTGTACAGCTACATAGGGAATTTTAGGCCAATCTGGTATACATGTGCTCCCATATCAAAAATTAACAACAGAATGCACCAAGTTATGATATACAACATGGTTCAGCAAATAAAATTAATTTCTGCTAAAACTGGTGACCTGAGTTGAAACCCCTGAATTGACATGACAAAAGTTTTTAAAAAAATCCTAAAAATTGTTTTTGGACCTACACACACACACACACACATGCATGCATGCATACATGCATGCAACACACGCACTTATACACATACATTGGTACAAGTATACAGATTGATAGGGGCATGAATACACAAAGATAGATAGACAGACAGACAGACAGACATGTACTTAAAAATTACGTTGCAGTAATTTTCCTAAATATAAAAATAATGGCAAATGAGATGGATATTTTTCCTGCCAGAGTAGAGACATAAAGTGTTTAGGAAAGTAACTTTGATTTTGTGTGTGTGTGTGTGTGTGTGTGTGTGTGTGTGTGTGTGTGTATCAGAGGGCACTGTGTTCCTGTGGAGGACCAAGGGGGTGACTGCAGGAATTATCTTGGATTGCTTCTACCTCTTTCTTGCTTCAAGCTGGCATTTCCCAAGCTCCGCCCAATAGAGCCAAATATGTAGGCTGCTACCTTTTCTGCCTGGTATCTTTACATGGGACCTAGAATCTGAATTCAGGACCTTCTTCTTGCTAGGCAGAGTCTTAACCCCTGAGCCATGTCTTCATCCCAAATTTTCATTTTTTTAAATGTGTGTGTGTGTGCATACACTTTTTCAAAAGAGAGTCAAAGAGTAAATATGTAAGCTTTGAGGGTCTCTATTGTGGAATGAAAGCAATCACCAAATATAAAGTGGATTGTGTTTGGCTATGCTCTATTTTGTAGTGAGAAAAGGAGGAGAAGTTATATCTGGTAATTAGGGATAAATTTGACAAATTCATTCATTTATGTATGAACTATGAAAGAATAAAAATTTAAAAAGACTTTATGGAAGAACACTGAAATTCAAATTTCATATATTTTTTAAGTATAATGACTTAAATTTTTTCTTGAGTTTTTTAAATATGGAAAAACGATTATTGGCTCATTAGTATACAAAAGTAGAGAGCAAACCATTATTTTTTAATCTCTATTGTACATAAGGGAATGGTCTACTGAATTTTCGTAAATTAATGAGCCAAAAGATAGAAACTCAGTGTATCACTGAAATATAAAGATCAATGCCATCAATAACAACGGTTTGAAAATTCTCTTAATAACTTTCAAGTGATATTAATTTTATATGACAATTGTTCTTAAGTTTCAAGTATATGATAAAATATTAAAGATAATTATATAACTACCCAAGCAAATCATATTAAAGCAGCACCTTATTGAATATGAAAAAAATCACTTAAAACTTTATCAAAGCAATCTACATGTTCTATGATGATTTTTTGAGGGTCCCTATTCATGATGTCAACTATTTTTCCTAGCTAGGAGTTTGTTTTACTAGTAATGCTCAATTATCACATTTTTCCCAATAAAAATAAATATTCATCATCGATCTATCAAACCCTAATCTCCACAATTTCAAATGACACAGAAAAATCGACCCTTGGATATTTTGCCTCCATGAGACATACCATAGATTTAAAATTAAATATTTTCATAATACATGTATGTCAAATTTAATTATATTAATGATACCTTGAACCATAAACCCTAAAGGATAACAGAGACCTCCTTGGACACTCTCATAGTGATCACAGTAGTGGTTGTCATAGTGGAAAAGGTATGTCTTGTACCTGGCGTTAGCATGGTGAAGAAAGAAGAGTCAAGCACTGTTGTATGTAGATGATGACATACATTCATTCCCAATCTGATATGTATACATATGTACATACATATGTTAATTTATATGTATATGAACATATACTATGTTATTTTATTAATTCTATTATTTAAGGGGATTTGTGTCATTGTATGATATGAATGTTGGTATTCTAATGAAATTCATATGGTGATGAGGCCTTTGAGCTTCATGCCTATGAAAAGGATCAGTATTTTTATAAAGGAAATTTGAGGAAGCTCACCAAGACCTTCCATCATAGGAGGATGCAAGAAAAAAATAAATGTTATCCCTAATGTAGAGCTTGAGTCTTCAGATTCACGAATCTGCTGGTGTCTCAGTCATGGACTTCCCTGCCACACAAATGCAAGCAACACCTTTCTCCCCCTGCTTTACTTTGTGTTGTCTTATTCTTTATTTGTATATACTTCCTTAGTTAGCTCTTTAAAATTATTATTCTTCGACAGTGTCATACATAAATAAAATCAATTTATGTCATTTTTACCCTACATTACCAGTCCTACCCACTCCTTTTCCCATTGTAAACATTCTTCCAAAGCAGTCTTTCCCAATCTCCCATCAACTAAGGATTCAAACACATGAGCTTGTGGGACACATTTCACATTCAAAACATGACAGAAATCCAGGTAAGGTGCTGCATGCTTGAAATCCCAACAGTCTTGAAGCTAAGGCAGGAGTACCAGGAATTTAAAAACAGCCTTGGGCTATAACCATATTAAGGGAAGGGTTCATATGACTCAACCCATCTGTGAGTGATTACTGATGACTAATGCTCAGAGAAAGGTAAAACACTTGCTTCAGTGGTATCGCCACTGATATATTGGCTATATTTCAGTGGCTGCCCAGGCACATGCTAACACATAAAACTCCTAATCAAACTAAGTGGTCAAACAAGAAAGGACATCAAAACAGGAGAGAAACTTATTAGGAAAAGGAGGATTCTCAGTGGGAAAAGGAGTGGAGATAACAGGGTAATACAGAGGAGGAAAATGACAAAGAATCACTGTGTGAACTGTCAAAGAAATTAAAAAGAAACAAATGACAAAAACGACTACAAAAAGGACCAAATGAGGCCTTTGTTTGAGGGGAAATGGGCGTTAATAACTTATTCATTATATTGAGTGTGACTACAATTTCATTAAAAAGCTGTCCAATTTAAAATTTCAATATATAAATAATACCAATTTAAATGTTAATTATACTTCAATAAAGGTAGATGTAAAAAGGATGAAAGAGACTTGTAAATAATCCAATCAGAAAAATTTTAGAAGTTGAGAAAGAACATCCACACAATATTCAGTGAGGAATTTTGCAAAAGTATAATCATGATATATTTCCTTTATTACATACATATAAATTTGAAAGTAAAAAATTATATACAAATGGTTTGATTTCAACTTTATAAAGTTGATATAAATTCATATATGAAGATGACATAAATGCAAGAGAAAATGCATGTGAATCATTCAATCTGGATCTTATTCCAGGCTAATATATGGTCTAATAGTCTCTTGATGATGCTGGGCATCATCAACTCTTAAATCTCAGTCAGCCAGGAAAATCACCAATACTCTACACTCACTGTATTGCTAAGCTAGAATGGATAACAGGCTAGGTGTATTAACTCTATTTTCAACATAGGATAATCTCACTTTACAATGGGATTAATTTACATATAACCTCATTGTAGTCAAGGAGTATCTATAATAAAATGTTATGAGGGGAGTGGTGTATGTGACGTGTGTGTGTGTGTGTGTGTGTGTGTGTGTATCTATGTTTTAGCTTCTGTTCATATAAAGAGCTTTCATTGAAGCTTGTGTCAGCAGGTATGTGAATTAGCCATCTTGTAAATATACTCAGCCCTTTCTAAGCTTTGAATAACTGTAGCCCTCACCAGCATTTTCATGGCTATATGAAAGATGCTATATTAAAATCACCCAGTTAAATTGATCCTGAATTGCTGAGTTTCAGAAAAATAAGTTAGCACATGTTTGCTATTTGAAACTGCTAAGATTTGTGGTAATTTGTCATGCAGCATGACATAAACAATGTCACATATATCATCATTTGTGTCACATTTTTAAATATAGTATGCACAAAAAATAAACCAGAGGGACCTCTTTATTGGGTTCAGGAACAGGAATTTTGCACAATGAATTTTTGTCAAATACTATTAAGTACTGCAAAGTGCTATTAGAATTGTTACTTTTATGTTGAGCTTTTATTTATTAAGTTTGTAGCATAAGCATCCTTTTTCAGTTAAAATCATCACGAGTAGGCCATAGGCCATTTGCTTCTGCTAGCTGCCTTGAAGTAGAGGACTGTCAGCCAAACAACTTGAACATGACATACGTGTTTTGAAGTCTACACTGCAGCCAAAGCTGCTTCCTGATGAAGCACAACTCCATTCCAGAAGGTACTGCTCCAGTCAAAATTGCATCAAGCAGCTTGTGCTTGACTTTTTGTCATCACCAGCTTTGGTGAACCCCAAGAACTATGAAAGACAGAGAATGCTTTTCTTCATGATCCAGGCCTGTTATTGGTGGAAATATCCCCACCATATA